>VZSF01009458.1:832786-878971 GCA_013398295.1 Chionis minor | reverse complement strand
CGGGGGTGGGGGGGGTGGGGGTCCGGCCGCGGGCTGTCACGCACGCAGGGGCGAACCAAACGGCGGAGCTGCAGCCGGGCGAAGGGGCTGCCGCGACACGCGTGAAACCCGGCGCCGTCCCAGCCCCCGGCTGGTGTCCCGCGCTGCCCCGTGGCGCTGCCCCCGGGTCCCCCCCGTCCCACCATCTCCCTCCCTCCGCTTCCAGAGCGGCAGCGGCAACTGCGGGGCCCCGGCTTGGCACGGGCTGGGGACTCCGGGACAGGGACACCGAACAGCTGCAACCTGCCCCCCCCGGGCCCAGCGCGCGTCGGAGTCTCCCGGGCTGTTCCCCCGCTAAGACGAGCCCGGGACAGTTTTGGGACAGATGCCCGGCTTGTCCCTACCTCTCCCTGCCCCTCAAACCAAGCAGGTGGTAAAAGCAGGGGTGCGAGCCGCAGCAAGATGCCCAGAGGAGCCAAGAGGCTGCTCCTGCAGGACTCGCTTCCCAAAAATACCCCTCGTGCTGCAGGGGATTTTCTTGCTCAGTAGTTACCACTCCAACAGCACGGGGTGAGGAAGATCCCCTCCGTGGCACACGTCACACAAGCTGGATCCCAGACCTGCGTCACGACAGACGGAACCAGCCACGGACTATTGGCAAGAGAGTGAAAAAGAAAGTGGGAGATGGAGTCTGGAATAGAGGGGCTAAGAGGAAAAACCAGTGTTTAAAGTGGACTCGAAGGAGGAATTTTTTGGTGAGAAAAGGGAGGCACAAGGGCAGGTCAGGAAGCACCAGCCTGAGTGTGGAAGAAGCGGAGAAGTGGCAGAGTGCGAGACAGAGGCGAGGGAATACTGGGCAAGAGGGTTGGTGTCAAACACACAGAGCACAGATGCAACGCAAGGAGAGACAGGCAGCGATTTGGCATGGGATGGCCAGAAAAACAGGAGAGAGACCAGGTCCATTGCAGGGATGCCACAAACCAGCTTTTCTCTTGAAACGACTGGTTGGATGGTTGCCCAAGTACCCTAACATGTGAGAATCAAGGAAAAAAAAAAAGTTTTTTTCCATTGTTTTCATAGTCTGAAACACTTTTGATGCACATCTCCTTCCTTCCTTCCCCAGCCCCAAGTTCCTGACCCTCCTCCCACCAACCTCTGCCTCTGCCCCCCTGCTGCAGCCCCTCAACCAACTGCCTGTACGCCACAGCCCTCGCTGCTGGAGAAAGGGGCTCTCAGCAACAGGCCTCTCAATGAGGCCGTTGTTGACTTGAAAGTCTTCATACAGCTTTGTGCGAGGGAGCCTCTCGCCAGCCAGGGAGCGGGGGGTAAGCCGGGGGGGGCCAAGGTCTCCTGCTGCTGCAGAGCAGCCGGTGCCACCCCCACGGTCAGCCATGGCAAAGGGAGCAGCTGTTGATCTGCACTGGTGGAGACCAGTGGAAGCCACAACAACAAAGGAGCGATGGAGGCTGCCAGGGGCCAGAAGGGGGGTGCGGGGTGTCAGGAACCCAGCCGAGCCTTGACCCCCAGAAGTACCAACATCCGCAAAGCGCTGCGCCCCAGGAGCTGGGGAGGGTGACAGAAAGGGATGGAGGGGGAGCGAAACCTCTGGAAGCAGACGATGGGTGCAAAGCCTCGGGGTGCTGACCACCACACCAGCACCCCAGGGGCGGCCGGGATGGATATTTCAGTCTGGCCAGAGAAATGGGAAAGGGACAGGGGGCAGAAAGACATGGCATCGTTCCCAGCGTAGGGAACACGGCCGGGCGCAGGCAGAGCTCACAACACTTCATGCTGCCACGAGCTTGCCTGGGGCTCAGCTCCCACCTGGCACCACAGTGGGTCAGAGCCAGGCACCAGTGCCCAGGTGGCCCCGGCGGCATGGTGACAGCTAGTGGAAAAATTGCTTGGCTCAGAGGAGGATTTCAAGCATTTTCCACTCATTTCCTCATGCAAAGCAGGAACGGGGAGGGTGTGGGGGCAGAGAGGCAGGAAATCTCCCGGAGACACTGAGCTATAAACAGGCAGCAAAGAGGGCAGGACCAAAGCAGCCAGTCCCACGCGGACCCCACTCACACCAGGAAAGCTGAGGCCGCGCTGCCGGGGCGGATGCTGGGAGGAGCAGAAATCGCGCATACCGCAAGCTCCCCCCCGTGCCGCCCCATGAATGGGCCGCATTCACGCCCGGCGATATTAATAGTTCCCAGCGTATTGCCGAGGAATGGCGGAGCGCCGGAGGGTTTGCCTTCGGGCCGCTCCGCCGCCGGCACAAGGCACCCAGTGTGCGCGTGTGCACACGCATGTGCTCGCTCGGGGCACCCAGCAAAGGGGTTAAGGCCGCCTGTGGAGGAGGAGCTGCCAGGCAGAGGGATGAGGGGTGAACAACCTGGAGCATGCCACCCTCCCGGGCAGGGCAGGGCACGGAGGAACCGGGGCTGGTGGCCAGAGCATGCCCTGGAGCCTGGGGGGGGCTGGAGATGCCCTGCCCAGCCCCCAGATAACCACCACCAGCAAGGGGAGAGGGGCTGTTTAGGGTGGCCTGAAGGACATCACTGAGGAGGAATAGGAAAAAATCCAACAAAGGCCCTTTTGGGCTGGCTGAATACTAGGAAAAAACGACAGGAAGGGTGAACAGGCTGGACAGCTGTCTCCTCCTCCTCCTCCCAGCAAGGAGGGTGGGAGCCACCCGACTGCTCAGGACACCCAGACCTAAACCCAGGAAAGCCCCAGTAATGGGCTTGAGGGAATAACTGTGGCCAGGACCTTAGAGGGGACCATAAATGGGAGCTCAGAGGAGCGGCGCTCACCCCAACGCATCCGAGCTCGGCAGGAGACCAGGGCTGAGCGAGCGCAGCCGCCCCTGCCACGCACCCCAGGGGAGGCAGGGTTGAATCCTGACCCTACCTGTGAAGAGCAGCGTGCAGATGCAGCCCAGCCCAAGCCGCAGACCCGAGGTCAAGACATTTTCAGGTAATCCCTTCGTGCTGCCCGCGCTGCAGCCTGGCTTCTGCCGTCCGTGCTGCCTCCTCGCCTGCCAGCGCTCAAAACCCTTCCCTGCTCTGGACAAGGTCCAGCAGGAAAATTGGCCGGGCCACACGGCAGCTACAGACGAAGGCTCTTTTTGAGGGACAGATTACACTCAGAGATACACGCTGAACACCTCTGCCGGGGCTGGGAAGCTCAAACAATACTGATGCCGAAAAAGACGGATTATTTGGGCTGGATCCGTAGTTCCCCAGATCAAATGCTCCCCAGCACCAGAGGGCAAAGCACCTCCAGATGTGAAGGGCACACGGACACCCGTGGCTTATCCCACCCAGTCCAGGGGGGAGCCAAGGGGGTGTTTCCACCTCCGGGGGGCTTCCCCAGGCTCCAGCAGGAACCCCAGGCTCAGCTGATAGGAGATTGCAAAGGCAAAGGCATCCTCAGAGCCCCCCCCCCGACGCTGCTGCAGCATCTGATGGGGTCACGTCAGACCTGCAGACCCTGTGAGGGATCAGCCCCGGGGCGGGGGTGGGCACAGGCGGGTCCATCACTAGTAATTTTCTATAAAATTCACCAGCAATTTTCCAGAGGGCATCCAAAGCCTCTGCACCGCCCTGGCCGCCGGCAGCGCATCCCCCCCGAGAGAACCACCCCCCTCACCCACGGCAGCGGAGCAGGAAAGGGCGCCCCCTGCTGGCCACGGCACGCAGCACCCCACGCCGAACGGAAACACCCCGGAAAAGTCAAAACAAGCAAACGAGCTAAACCAGGAAAAAAATAATAATGTGAGTCTATGAGAAAAGCATCTTTGCTCCAGTTGACCACCCACGGTGAAAGGAAAACCCACGCACCCACAGCGAACACATCCTGAGCGGCCCCGAGATGGTCATTATCTGCTTCTCTTTTTCCAACAACCAAAATAAACAGGAGGGGAAAAAAAAAAAAAGGTAACTTTTCTTTCAGGTATATAAATAAATACCAACCACAGAAATGAGCAAACCAGAGTGGGTGTCCTCGGGTAAATTTGTTCACAAGCTTATGCTCATGGGACTCCTGCTCTGCTAACGCAAGTGTTATTCATGTTTCATATCTTTCCACTGCCACAGATGGACAACCAGAGAAGCCCGCGACATTTTCATACAGACCAGCTTCCTCCGGCTCTAACCCCATGTCAGATCCAGGCACAGCCTGCACTTGCCGCCCTGACTCACAGGGTGCCCGGTTAATTTCTCTGTCCGGCTACCCAGTGCAGAAGGCTTGCTTGCTTTTCTCAGTCCCCAGCGACAAAAGCAGCCACCCACACCGCTGCCCCCACAGCCCTTCGGAGCTCCGGGTCCCCAGTAAAACCCCCAGCAAGGAGCCTCAGGCCCAGCAGAGCATCCCCCCCCCCCCCACCTGCAGGTCCTGCCGGGGCTCTCGCTGCAGTGGCACAGGTGGGTTTGTGCCCTTGCAGAGCACATGGCTCTGCTGGGGTACTGGGTTGCTATTCATAAAGAAGGATGGCCAAAACCCCAATTTGGCATCAGGCGTCCTGCTGAGGACCCTAATAATGGCAAGAGGGAGAGAAGCTGCCTTCTCCTCCCCTCCTGCCTGCTTCTGGACCGCTCTGCAGCGCAGATAACCCTGGAACCGCCTTTGCCCCATCCACCTCACCCCCACTGCATCCCTCCCGTGAGGAGGTCAGGCTCAGCCTCAGGAGGCCAAGGAGGAGGAAGGAGAGGCATGTCCCAAGAGCCAGCCCTGGCCTCTTGCAGGACAGCTTCTGGGACCGCAGGAATGCTCCAGTGCCGGTCTCGGCACAGGGTCAGCACCAGCCCGAAGTGAGCAAGCTGCCTCTGGCTGAGAGAAGGAGGATGGCTTCAATATCCTTGTTTATGAGGGGAAAATCAGGGGAAAGAAGTTAACTGGCACACTAAAATGGCAGATGGAGCCGGTGCCGCCAGCTGCACAAGTCCAGCAGGCAGGATTTTGCCAATACTGAATTTCCTAGCTTCCAAGGGAGGAGGGCAAGAGGGAGGAAAAGAGAAACTCAGAGACATATGCACAACAGCATCATTCATGGGAGCTGATTTTCTGCAACAAGGGTCCTGTGTCTGGCCCAGAGCTCTAGGCAATTAAAACAGCAGCCACAGATCTCAAAGAAACAGCAGGAATTTATCTGAGGAATCCGGATTATGTGGCCACTGCTGAACCAGAGCAAAAAGCCTCCAGCTCCTGGAAGGTAAACGCGTTGGCGCACAAGGAGAAGCAGCAACCGGCTCAATTACCCCGCTTGTTTCTGCTTCACCCACCCATGCCAGAGCCTCCTCGCGTTACATGGCCAGGGAATTACTGCTGCTGGTCCTCCCTCCATGTAAAGAGTACCACCAAGGGGATGGCAAAGAAGCAAGTCCCTCAACCCACACATGGACTTCGCCAGAGCAGGCAGCTAGAAGAGCAGTCTGGCAGAGGAGACAGCATTGCGTTTGCAATCGGGGAGTCACAAGCAACGCTAACTACTGCAGATCTGCTACAGGGGGATGCAACAAACCATTCTGGGTTGTTGTTCCAGAGATAACGGTGGTGGTTTGCAAGTCTAAGCCTTGGGAAGCATGTTACGGGGTTTACCAAGACAAGTGAAAAGAGACAAGACGCTGATTAATCTCTTGTAAATCTTACTGGCTCGGCTGGCTCCTGGGAGCAACTATGGACCCTCTGGAAGAACCTTGGAAAGGATTTGTGGCTGTGCTCCCAGCTCTTGCACAGATGGTCCCAAAACAACCTCCTGCCCCCCTCTGCCCCCATTGGACCGACAGCCCCTGGCTACAACTTACCCCAGCACGCCAGCACCGAGGTGGGCAACGTCACCAGCATGGGGTCTGTCAGTGGGACCTCTTTGGAAAACTCCATTTTCCTCTTGCCTACAACAAACTAAGCTGACCTCGTCATTCCTGAGGAATAACCCGTGTCTGCCTGGCACGTTTTGGACCATTCCTGAAGGGATCATTTAAAAGCAGGAGGAACGAGTCTCCAAGACAAGTCTCAGAGCAGCTACAAGATGTAATTCTTCACCGAGCATCGCAGCTGACTGAGAAACCGAGCCACAGCGGTTCCTCTTTCACACAGCCCAAAATAAATCGCTTTCAAGATTGTTATCCACACACCATTATCACAGTCATCTTTTAAAAGACACATCAAACCAGTTTTAGCACTGGACTTCCAAACGAAGAAAAATTCCTTAAGCATTTTAACAATCTTAATAAAAAGATTGATACAAGCATCATTAAGACACTATTAAACACACAATAATGCCTTTTTTTTCTTTGATGAAAAGCATGGGGTTCTTTTCTCCTGATGGCCCCTCGGGCAGGCGACCAGCTTTACCAGTTGGCTCAGAACAGATACCACTTCACTTTGGGACCCTCGGCTCCCCACCTACCAGGAGACGGGCTCGGAGTGAAGCCCCCTGCCCTGCATCTCTCCCAGCATCTTCATTTTTCCTCAGTGTTTTCAGTAGCAAAGAGAGAGACCAGGGGCTGCAGTAGCGTTGAGACATCCCTGCTCTGTCACAGCCTGAACACAGAAATACAGTCGCTGGTACAGAGCGGGCAAACAGAGCCGGGTCAGTACCTGCAATATTGAAGTGACAAGGATGAAGGCTCTACCTTAGATAAACATCCTTATGAGCCACTATAAACACATTAAACCTCAGCAGCACTGCCGTTTCCCTCGGGGACATCAGCAGACGTGACCTGTCCCTCCTACCGTACCAGGAACACCCTTATCAGCCCGCTCAGACACAGCAGGCAGCAGACAGAGACACTGGGCCAGAACATCACCAAATTCGCACTATTTTAGATCGAAAGGAAAGCCAAACCCAGGGCGCCTCTCAGACCACATTTTCAGGCCACACTGAGTTTTGCATCCCACCCACGCTGACTCCCATGAAACCCACCTTCCACCGGCAGCCCCGTCTCAGTCCTTCCCATCACCACCTGCAGCAAATGCTGTTTCCTCAGCTCCCCCTGCAGCCCCACAACCCCCAGACTGGGTGGGCTGCCACCCCCCAGCAGACAGCGAGGCTGGTCCCCTCTACCCCATCCCACAGGCTGAGATGCAGAGGAGTAAGGAAGAGGAGGAAGAGGAGCTGGGGGGGCTGCAGCAGCACTGGGGCTCTTTTCCCCAGTGCCAGCTGTCAAGGTCAATGCGATAATGATTCACGTGTTCTACATTTCATCCACATCCACCTACAGTCAAGTCATCAGCAGTCTGCTTCCACGTCGCATCAGTGTACCTGGGAACGCTCTCACTCCCTGCCTCTGCTCCTGGGAGGGGGGGGGGGATGGATGGTATTCAAAGCACCACGGACATTTCAGGCAGGATTCCGAGTCTCTTCATTAAGAACACAAGGAATTAACATGATCAGACTGGCCTGCAAACACCTCACACCATTTTTTTCCCCATCTGACTTCTCACGCTTTGAAAAGAAAACCACATCGGTATTACAAAGCGCTCACAAAGGCTGTGTTTGCCTGCAGAGCCCCGAGCCTCCTCCCTTTACACTAAAGTTCTCTCCAGAAGTACAGACGGGTTGTTTCAGACACAGGAAACATTACCTTTCTTTGCATCTTTAATGCAGCTCACACGTCAAAGCTCTTACTAAAGAAAAGCCCATCGTGCACACAAATCTTTCTGTCAATTTTCAGTGTGTTTTCTCATTATAACTTCAGGGTAGTAACCACATTCAAACTTCCCTTTTGATCCTTTTGGCCTCATACAAACTACCCAGAAGCTGCAGGTATAAATGTACTTTCTTGCCCGCAATTTCTTTCCAGTCTGTCTACATCACTTATTGTTGCCACGGGAAAAACTTGGTGACATACTGAGCACAAGGTGACCAAAGGGGCCTTTTCCCAGCTCATTCTCTGCGTTTCCCAAGCACCCCGCAGCACAGCTGGCACGAGGAAAAACCCTCTCTCTAACCAAGGCTCTTCCTCTCTGGCCTTCAAAGAAAATCACCTAGTTCTTGATAGGATCCTGCTGTTACAAGGGGGGAATCTGCATTTTGTTAGCTACAGGAAACAGAAAAACTTCCAGACCCTGAAATTAAAGCCCCAGAAGGATGGAGGAGATGAGCTGGGGGATGGGGATCAGCTACTGCAGCAGTCACTGGGTTTCAGGGTTACAGAAATTTTTATAGGCAGAAGGGGAATAAAGACAAGAAATGGCTTCATTTTGTGGGCTGGAGGGGCCTCATGCCTCTGACAAATAGTTTCCCCATGGTCATTTATTGGCAAAACTGAAGTATGGCCAAGTTAGTTTTGATTTTTCTTTTAAAGTATTTTTTCTCGTTTCATGTTGGCTTGTTTCTCAGGAGCCAGCCAGGGTGGCACAAGTGCTCAGCAGCCTGCCCCGTCCCTTGCTGGGGGAAAGGGGGTGGAAAAGGCGGGGGGGGTGGTGCAGCAGCCTTTGCATTTTGGCTGAAAGAATAAAAAAGTGACAGGAGAAGAAACCCAAAGTGTTTAAAAGTTCTGTAGGTCAAGATATTAGCAGGAGTCTTTCGCATGCCCATATCACCGCCATGGCGGTTGCTGTTAATTAACCAAGGATGTAATTATATGCGTGGCTCCACGGATTTATACGGGAGCCACCTTCCCTGCAAGCAGTTCTCTGCAGGGCTGCAGAGAAGCAGCAGCATGAAGCGGCGGCTCCCGGAAAGCGGCTGGGTGTTCCGGAGGCACGGATGGGGCCAGGCAGTGCCTAGCACAGCACTGGGATGGGTTTTAGTGAAAGAGTGGGGAAGGCACCTACCCGTAAATAACCCCAGGCAGTGGCCCATAGGGGACAGGCAGGGAATGTCGGAGCTTGCAAGCTTGGCTCTGCCCAGAGGCTTTAGCACCAGCCTACCTCCTAGGGGAAATTAAACCAATATGGATAAATACGTATCACAAGAGCTCAGCAGCTCAAAAATAACCTCAAGGGTTCACTGAGGATGCTGAAAAGGAAATGGTGGAGATTGTGTCTCGAGCCTGAGGAGATGCTTTTCCTACCACTCCCGAGAAAACAACTGACGAAAAGAAGCATAAAGTGTTTGCTTGCTCTCAAGCTGCCCTGGCAGGGTGATTTTTAGTCTGTAAATTCTTTTTTAGGAAATCTCCTTTTACTTTTTTTTAAAAAAAATTAGTGCTGAGAACTAATCACAAAGCATTTTACACTACCCAGGGGACTGATTCCCAGTGGCAGGAGAGTGCCCAGAGTAAGGTCACGGAGGCTGTAACAGAAGGAAAACGAGAATATCTGAGAAACAGCGCTCTTCCTTCATGGAAAATAACCAGAAGTGTGGAAGAGCACATCCGAGCACAGGTCAGGTGCTGCTGCTCCCAGGCCAGCACCCGTGGGGCTCTGGGACAGGGGCTGCCACCCATCCAGGCTCCCGGGGGCTGCGCGGCTCCGGCGGACCTGAAGTTACTTTAGGATGGAGGTCAGCATTTCAGCGTGATTCACCAGTCGAACCTGACACCAACCCCATGGGCGGGCAGGGAAGAGGAAGGAGCAATGCAGAATCCCTGTCATCACATGTCACACCAAAAACATTAATAATCACATTCAGTTCAGCTTTTCTACCTCCTACCTCTTCGATCGGGATCCAGACCCACGACCATATTTTCCACCGCGTAGCAGGCAGCGATTTCTCAGGGAGTTTCAGAAGTCCCCAGAAATGGGTGCCTGCAGCCACATCCAGCATCCCACGCCGTGCCTGTAGCCAGAGCGCGGCACCGGCACCGGTCCCCACAGCCTTGCAGCAGCCACCCTGCCAGCCCCCCACTCTCTCTCTTTCAACCTATTCAAGCAATGACAGAAAAACAGATCCCAACCCCACTCTCCTCTCCCTCAAAACAGGACACCAAACACGCAGGCACATGCCAGGTGTGGAACAAAGGGCTCGGGCTACAAACCAACAGAACCAGCGCAGGAGATTTTCATGGACAGATAGAAGAACAACAACTCAGCTGTGACAACATATCAACAAGAGCTAAATTTAGCAGGTTATTTTCAGAGATCCAGATGCTGGGTAAATACAACCTTATTATTTCACGCAGGGGCAAAAGTTCAGCAGAGTCCCTCATGCTTCTTTTTTTCTATTATTTCACCACATCCAGTCACAGAAGCCCACTTTTGAAATCCTGTAATATCATCATTGTCTGGCTGCGCTGAAGGAAGCCTTCAGCTCAGTCCCTGTCCCTCACCAGCTAGAGGAGGCCACTGCTTAACGACATTTGCAGAGCAGGCTCCCGGTCCTACTTTTGGAGAGGCCTGATGCTGCTGTCGGCAGGGATTTATTCAGAGGAAGCAGTTTTTGTGTGCACGGCTGGTGTGCGAGCCTTTCCTTTCTGCTTTGTCCAGAACAATACATGGGAAGTGAATGTCAGAGAGGAAGTGGAGGGTTAGGAAATCCATGGAAACCCAGCCCCAGCTGGGACTGCTCCAGCGGGACGGCTCGGTGCGATGCTGTGTTCACACAGTCCGGGGTTGCCTGCAGGAGGGGGCCGCTGCAAGGAGAAGACCGGGTCCCCATGGGCGCCTGCTGAAACGTTGCCTCCAAGAAGGCAGATGAAATCCAGGTTGTCTTCCACCATTACTGCTGAGGAAGCTGAGCACAGCATACCCAGCTATTTTAACGACAGTGGGAAGCAGCAGCGACTTCATACAGCTGGCGTTCAGGGAAGGGGCTGTGGCAGCACAGCTCCAGCTCCTGGCTGCTCACAGGCAGGGATGGGACCCGGAGCTGGGAACAGGTCTGGCTGAGCATCGGGAAGTGGCTTAGGGCGTTTGCCAGGTGTGGTGGGAGAGGAGCACTGCTGCCAGGTGGAATCAGGGGCAGGCTTCACGAAGCAATGGAAAAGCCAGGAGAGGCACATTCCCAGCAGCTGCCGGGATAAATGCAGAACCAACTCAGCCTTGCCTCATGCTGTTGTCTTGAGAACTGAGGTCCTCTTGGTGCCCACCCCAAAGAGATTGAAAAAACCATCAGGGAAGCAAATGGTGTCTCCTGAGAACACTGAGTGTTCCCTCAAGTGACCCGCATTTGTCAGAGCACCTTCTGGGAATGGTCAGCTAAAAGGACAGCAAGCAACTGCATCAGCCTCTTCTCAGATCTTTAAAACCCCCAGCAGAGAATATGAGCCGATGGCGGGCTTGCTCCAATTCCAGCGTAATTCACATGAAAAGAAGAGCTTCAACCACACTCCACGGGGCACCACACTGCTGCAGACTGCAGTGAGGCTGAGTAGCCCCCTATGGCTCCAGTCGATGCATCAAATCACAGGTGACAAATCCTTTGGTGTAAAACTGCACAGCTGCTCACCTACGTGAGGGCTTCTGCTCCTCCTTCCCTCAGGAGGGCAAGCATGACACCATGGCCGCCGAGCATCCCTCCAGCAGCACGGAGCTGGTCAGGCTGGGACGTGGATGTGTGGCCAGGAAGGTGTGGGCTGGGATTGCTGTGAATGGAGCTGAGCCTTTACCAAGAGAAACTTGGATTTTACCGTCAGTTTTAACCACAGTTTAACCTTATAAACATACTTCCCCGGAAAATCCAACCATGGATGTGATCTGTAGGAGTCTTTGCTGCCTCTTCTCTTGCACAAAGATCTCTACCCCTTTTTAACAAGCTCTTGATATTCACGTTCTTAATCTCTCTTGTGAAAGGGCAAGAGAGACCACCCAGAATTACCTCTGGAGCTCCGTTCACACAGTGCCATTTGTTGCCCAGAGCTTTCCTGTGCTCCTGGGCTCTTGCATCGGCCAGGCTCAGAGCTCACCTCACCCTTAACACGGATGAAAAACAAGAGGCCAGGTCATTGCCCTCCAGTTAGAGGAACTGCTCAGGGACCCTGGGCGCATCCTACGGGCTCCCTGCAAGGAGGCATTTCCCTTTTCGCAGCGCCAGAGGCTCCAGCCGGCAGCACCGCTCCTCCCCGCCTGCGCTGCTGTTCGAGAGCCCTCGTCTGCGGGACCCGTTGTGAGCTCTCTGCTGAAAGCGGAGGAGTGCTCCGAGGTCCCTCTGCCTCCAGAGCTGCCGAGAGCTAGTGACACAAGCCGACCAGTTTACTTCTGGAGGTGTAACTGAGCAAAGAGCCTCCACTACATCAGGGAAATTAAAAAACGCAGGACTTCTACCCATCTTGCCCACAAGCCGGGTCACGCTCGGCAGCGGGGCTGTTTCTTAGGGTTGAACACGAGGACAAAGCGAGATCCGGAGCATTTCTTCACAGCCAGTAAAGCAGCAGCCTGGACCAGCAATGCCATTTCAGACAAGCTTGGCAGCGGGGCCCTGCAGTGTTCTGAAAACAAGCAGCTGGCTGTGCCCCGTCTGGGAGCCCACAAGCCCTGTCCCCATCCCTGATCCAGCCCCACAGGGGCACACTTCCTCCTCCTCCCACAGACTTCCACCAGCCTCCAGACTCCCCAGCACCCACGAGCACCCCACAGCAGGGTGGTCCCGACCCCTACGCTCTCCCCCTTCCTTTGCAGAGGGATGGTTAGAGCAGAAACAGCCCGCAGACACATGCAGAACAACCACGGATCAGCCGGGAGCTGCACTGCGATTCCCTCCTGCCCGGCTGTCACTGGTGAGACATCTCAATCACACAAAGCTGAGGGGGCTCCGAGCCAGGGGAGACCTTCCTTCCCACAGCACAGCAGTCTCAATACTTTGGAGCTCCTAATGAGCTTATCTGTGGAGCACAAAGTTGTTTGCAACAAAGAAGAGCGGAATTGAAAAGAAACAAGGAAGGAGCAGAGGCGCTGCCGGGCTGGGCTGCCCTGGTTGAATGGATCACCATGTCGGCACAGCTATGGCAGCACACACATGCTGGTGAGGGGGCCTGCTCCTCTCTGCAGAGCTCCTCCGCACACACAGCAGCTGGGATTTCATGCCATTAACTGGTGATTAGCACAACATGCGGCCAAGCCACGTTTGCAGGCAGGGCAGGGAAAGGATGGGGCAAAGGAGGGACGGGGCAACGTCTTCGGGGGTCCCTCCTGCACTGCTGGGGCTTGGGGGGGTCCCCTGGCTGGCACTGCCTCACACCGGTTGCCTTTGCTGCCCCTTTGAAAAACAACAGTTTGGAGGAAAACACTTACTGCTGGCAGAAGAAACCAGAAGCCCAGCAAGGAGACCGGCCTCTTTATCTTATAAACCCTGCCCACCCTGCAGCAAGGGCATTCCTGCCCTGAAAAACACTGTCGCAGCTTACCTGCATCTTTTTTATCTTCTTGCAATGTGAAACACTGTGAAAAGAAAGAAAAAAAAGAACAGAAATCATTTTGTTATCTTTCTGATTTGCATTTATGGTCTCCCACCACTCGCATTTGGGCTCGGTCCCCACTCCAGCCTCCTCTCTCCGGGAGAGGAGCTGGGAACACCAGTGCCTGCTCCGGCCCTGAGGACAAGCAGAGCTCTAGTAAAGGCTTGTCCCAAGGACATCAGACCCACTGGCTTTAAAACATCAGCGCCAAACATGGCCCAGAGCACTGGGTGAATGTGGTGTGTCCAGCCTGTGCCCACCGCTGCGGCTCCCTGGCTGCTGGAAGCCATCAGAGGAGGAGCAGCAGCCGGGACCAGGGGCTCTGTATCCCTGGGGCAGGCAAAGGAGCTGGGGAGAGAGGGAGGGCTGGAGAGACGGACCTTTCTGCCTGACAGCTTGAAAAGGACACTGCAAAATTGCCGGGGAGTAGACGGGTAGGCAGGCAAGGGCTGTCAGATCCATACCAAGGGATCAAAACAGAGGTTAGGAGGACACGGTCTGTTCCTCCGAGCGTGCAGACGGCGGCGCTCTGCTCT
The DNA here is from genome assembly GCA_013398295.1 of Chionis minor. NCBI lineage: Eukaryota > Metazoa > Chordata > Aves > Charadriiformes > Chionidae > Chionis > Chionis minor. The sequence continues at coordinate 865,185 of VZSF01009458.1, read as the reverse complement.
GCGCCATAGTGCCACAGGTGACACCCGTGAGCCACCCACACACTGTGCGTCACACCCGGGTCTGCTCCCGTGCTGGATCTGGATCTGGCTCTGGATGGCACTGTGTCTGCCCTCAGTGGGGCAGACTCTCGCTCCAGCGCAGGAAGCACTTGGCTGTGGTCCCCCCAAACACGTCCCTCGGTACCTGTGCGGCTGCACAGATGGCAGTGGAGAAGTCCACATTTTAACTGCATTAGCAGGTCTGGGAGCAGAGCGTACAATGGGGTCTGCAGGCACAGGAAGCCAACAATAAAGAAAGAAAAAAAAATAAAAAAGAAAAAAAGAGAAGCTGAAAGCAGGGTAGGCTCTCGCTCCCCAAACCTCTCCATGGGCACAGCACCTGGGGTGGGGAAGAGGCCACCAGCACCATGCACAGGGGCTGCCCCTCAGCTGGATCTGGACTTCTGCAGGAACAAAGCCAAGGGAGATGGGATTTAAAGACGGCAGAGCCTTCCCAAAGATGACACCAATTTGCACAGAGGTGGAGGAACAGGAGGGTCCTGGCATTGCCCGGGTCCTGAGGTGAGCACAGAGCCCAGGACTCTGCCCATGTCTCTCTCTGGGCGCAGGCGAGCCCCCTCCAGCGCAGCCACAGCCCCACGGAGCAGGGCCAGAGGTGCCGGCAGGGCAGCAGGGATCGCTGCAGGAATGCAGCGCGCTGCTGAGCCGTCCTTTCCCACGGGCCACCCGGGACCCCTCTTCCTGCCAGGGCAGCAGGGCTGGGGATGACCCAGGGGGTAGATGGGCTTAACTATCTCCCCACTGATGGGCTTCTCACAGCAGTGCCTGCCCGAGGGCTGCGTGCTCGGCTCCATGCTTAGGAGAGCCTGCACAGACACCTGAGCCCCGCTCTGGCAGCGTGAGGGCAACTGGAGACCATCAGAGCTGAAAATGTTTGGACAGGGAGATGATCACCCTATCACATGAGCTCCCCAAACATCAGCCATGCAGCCAGCACATGCGGTGGGTACCCACGGAGCGGGGAAAGGTCTAGTGGGCGATGAGCTAGGGCTGCTCTCCCAGGCCACAGCAAGGGCAGGGAAAGCTGGTCCTTGTGCTAAGACAACTTGGGGAAGCTTCCTCTCCCCTGCCGTCATGCCCTGGCCCTAACACCTTCCTTTTCCCACAAAATTTTCCACCAGCCACAGCTCCACTTCATTTAACCTGGAAAGCTTTCACGCCACGGACAGAGCCCTGCACGTTTCTCCCTCTTCAAGAAATTCCTCTGCTGTCCAGAGTGAGTAGCTGAGCAACACTGGCATGGGGAGGAAAATGGGAAACCGGGCTGAAACAGAAGCTTCAGACCCACGTGAGGCCATCAGTGCTCCATCCCTTGCTTCCCTCAAAGCCCACCCAGCTGCCTGGCCCTGGGAGCAGCTCTCTGCTCTGGCCAGGCAGAGCTGCTTGCCAGCTGCCCCTCTCCCAAAGCCTCGCACTCCATGGGGACTTGTCCAACAATTGTGGGACCCGGGTGGGGATCAGCCAGGTTTCGTTTGCTGCTGGGGGGGTGGCTGCTGTGGAGTTGAAGTAGAAATATGGGAACGGCAGTATGCTGACAGAAGAAAAAGAGAAACAACGCGTCCACCTGAATACCTGGTGTTACTGCAAGCAGAGCAACAGGAAGCTTAAAACCAGCAAATGAAACTACGCAAAGAACACAACCACTCCTGACCTCAGGAATAAGGCACCTGTAGTATCTAGCAGGGAGTCCCTTATCGCCGTGCTGGGGTTTTGCAATGCCAAAGTCAACAAGAGCCTCAAGGGCTGAGCTAACGAGGAAGGACAACATGCAGAAACACCATTTTGGCCCTTGACTCTAAGTATCAGAGAAGTTCCCATCCCGGTTGTTCCCAGCAGGTAGCTGGAGGTGGTGAGCCAGGGGACTCTCACCTTCGTTCTCCTCAGGCAGAGCCCATCCCTTCCGAGTGTAAAGGCCACCTATCTCATGGCAAATAGTCAAATTTCTTCTTGAACCTCTGATTTCCTGGAGTTTCCCTTATCACAGGCCATTGGCCATGACACCTCAGTGTCCAGGGGTGATGGTGGGGAGGAAGACCCCTGGAGGTCTTCCTTAGGTCTTAGGAAGAACCTAAGGACAAATTTACTCCCAGACCCATGAACAACTTTTGCCCACACTCAGTGCTCACAGCGCTGCAGGCATCCTGCAAAAGCATTTTCGAAGCAAGAAGCAGACACAGATATCAGCTTAATTAGTAAATCTGGAGGGTTCAGATGGGTAAGTATCCTCAGACAGGGAGTGGGGCCAGGAATGTGTCGGGGTGGGGAGAAGCCCTGCGCGCTGCCCAGGGCCACAGCCAGAGGAGCAGCTGCAGCCGGGGTGCGGGAGGCGGGGGGAGGCTGGGGACAGCGAGGGCAGGAACCAACCCAGGGCTGCTCCTCCCCACCAGCCATGCCAGCTGGGCCACCGGACCCTTCGTCGGGCTCAAGGTGATGGGCTGAAGCCAGCGGTCTGCTGGTTGCTTTCAACTTCGCTGAAGCCCACGGGCAGCGGGGAGCCCAGCACGGGTCAGGCTGGAGCCCTTTGGGAGCTGGCGCTCTGCAAGGGGGAGATGCAGGACCTGGTCCCTGTCTCCCTGTCACCATGAGCACCGTGGCAATGACCATGCAGCTCACAGGGAGGAGGAGGGTTAACAAGGATGTGCTAAGCTCTCTGGAGACAGGAGGGACAAGACAGCTACTAATACTATTAATGAATTTCACAAATGTCATTTTTGGACTCAACTATTTTAAGCTTTGCATTGAAACCCCAGGGGAACAGCATGCATTCCACATTCATTTCACCATGGCAGATCCACTCGCTTGACATAGCCCGGTATACAGCACTGGTTGAAAAGGGATTTTGCTGCTTTTTCCAATCTGAAGCTCCTGAAATCCATACTAACAATACTTCCAAAATCTACCCAGCACACCTACCACCGCACTGCACAGGCTGTAATACAATAAATCCAACACAACAAACAAGGGCAGTCAGAGCGAGAGAGATGGAGTTGCACTTTATAAAGGCGACAGATGAGGAATTAAACCCAAATGAAAAATACCAGATGCCATGAGAACCACTGCTGCAGGAAATTAAAAACTCAGGGCCTCTGGTCTCTCTGTTCCTTTGTCATCCTGCTCACAGCCACCCTGTCCCTCCAGGTCAGCAAAGCCCAATGCGGTCCTGCTGCCACCCTGGGAGCCCCAAGCCCCCAGGCAAGCCCCAGTTTGGAGGGGTACCCCCAGCCCAGCCACCGGCCACCATCCGAGCTGGGCATGGCAGGACCCGGCTTGGCATGTGCAGACCATGCCTGGGGACTGGCAGCATGCATGCACATCCGCAGAGCCCGCCAGCGACCGCATTGCCACCACCGGTGCTGCATCCGCACACACACACCACCCGCATTCCGCTGGGCGCAGCACCCCGCCTGCCCTCGGGGCTGCCAGCCTGGGGACGCTGGCACCAGCGCTGCCGGGCAGCACCGACCAACACATCCGCATATGACCCATCCAAAATTATCCTTTCACGTGCTTGTGGGGCGCGGGCATGACATCCCTCGGGCGCAGACATCAGGCACCGTGCGCAAACCCCAGCCCCACTAGAGACGCCTTCCCCCACCATCCCTTCTGGCAGCTTCTCCTGAAATTAGGAGGGTGTCGAAAGATGGACACCATTTAAATAGACTGTTCCTTACCTTGGCTCTTTTGAAGCAAGCCCAGAAAAAATCCAGCAATGGCATGATGGGCCGGGTGGGGAGGGGGGGCAGGCACAGAGCCCCCCTAGAGCGTGGGGCCGGGGACAGCCCACCCCGGCACCCCCATAGCTGCTGCCTGTGGCAGGGAGCTGGGCAGAGCCCCAGTGCGGGCAGGAGCTCGGCGCAGGCAGGGAGGAGAGAGGGAGGGAGGAGGCAGCGCTGCCTGCGGAGGCGGGCCAGCGATTCAAACCCTGCACCGTTATTCAGTTGGTTGCGAACAGGCTTGGACGGGGATTGAAATTCCCTGAAGATTGCGAGTTTTAAACAGCTCCAGGCTTTCCTTCCTGCCTCGAATGCACCGAGCAGCACTCCCGTTCCCAGGCGGTGCGAAGGAGCAAGGGAAAAGAAACACCCCCGGAGCAGAAGAAATGGAAGTTTCGCTGTCAAAGGCACATGTAGGACGTTGGAAACCCAAATCCCAGACGGTTTAGGTTTTCACGCCGGCCCCTGCTCCAGCTCGCCAGCAGCGGTCACAGATCTGTTCCCAACATTGTCCCTTCTGAGGGACAAGCTGTACCCCCGCGGTAATGTTGTCGTCCCGAGACCTCCCTGCCGCAACCCGCAGCCTCTGCACGCACCGGTGGGGCCGGGTTCACCGCAGGCACTGCACGGCGGGCAGCCAGCCTCACTGCGGGGCAGCGGGCACCGCTCTGCTCAGCCAGCCTGCAGGGGTGATGCCAGCAGGGAGGGGGAAAAATAGGGAAAAACTACCCCCCCAGTCATCAGATGTGGCCTGGCCATTCACTCCGGCTCTGTTCACAGCTCCTTATCTTCCTTCCGCAAACATTTGTGCAAGATTCGTGTTTGTTCACAAGACGGACCATAACAAAAGGCAATGCCACAAGTTTTTGTGCAAGCCATCCAGCACACAGGCCCCCGGGCCAGAAGTCTTCTTGCAGGCACTTAAGAAAACTCCACGAACTGGCGATTTATGTGATTATTTCAGAATAAGCAACAGCAGTAGCGACCACCAGTGAGTTGACCAGCAGCGGCGCCTGGGCTGAGCCATGCTCCCACAGGACACTTGATGGATGCCCAGCGAGCCGGTGGCACCGCTCCTGCCCCGCCGCCCACCCCAGGCTGGCGTCTGGCTCCTCGCGTCCCAGGGGACGATCCTGCTGCTGAGGGCAGGGGGTAGCACGTGCTGGTGGCTCTGCCCCAGGACAAGGCGCCGTTTGTCAGGTGATGGCCCAGCAGTTGGCGCGCAGCAGCTGAGCCCTCTGCCAAATGTCAGCAAGGGAGGACCGGGATGCGGCACTGGGGCCCCCCAAATCAGGACCAGCGCCTCGGCACACTGCTCCTGCCTGTCTTCGGGCCACCTCCAACATTTTTCCCTGCCTGTCACCAGTGCCCTTCAGACTGCCTGTCTTTGTGCATGCCAGGGGCGCTGAGACAGCCTCAAGATGCCAGTGGAGGGGAATACCATCAGGGGGAGGAACAGAGGAGCGGGAACAGAGGAGCGGGAACAGAGGAGCGGGACCCGGGTCGGTGGCAGTGCAAGCACCGGACATTACATGGGGTACAGCAGCTCCTCCTGGCCACGGCCACCACCACCCCTGAGCTGAAAAAGCCCGCTCAGATCCCAAATCTCCACTACAGCGGGAACAGTGCCATCCTCGCTGCTGCTCTCCATGGTGAAGCAGAGACAGCAGTGGCTCCTGGGAAGAAGGAGCTCAGGGACAGGGTGAGGAGCATGGAAGACCATGACGCAGCAGGGCTGGAGAAGCAGCACCCGCCTGGAGAAGATGGCACCAGGCACTGCCACCGCGGTAGCATCCCACAGACCTGACGCACACCCGGGCGCCCCCCTGGATCCGCAGCACTGCCCCAGTGGGCACCAGCATGGCCCCAGTGGCACCAGCAGCATGCGGGCAGCATCAGTCCCGGCACCAGCTCCAGCTGCCTCCTTCCATCTCCCCCTCGTTCATTCCTCAGCAGCATTTTGGCACTGCTCCCGGGCTTGGCACCAGCCACGGCTCCTCCGCTGTGTCCCCTGCATTACTGGGCCAGCGCAACGGGACTGAGGGCACCGAGGCACAGAGTAAGCTTTGTCTGCCAGCCTCTTTTCTCCTCCTTTAAACACCCGGGGCTGGGAAGACAGTGTCACCTCTATGGGACGCTTGCCCTGGATCACCTTTCCTAGCAAGCGTCTTACCTGTAGAGTGCACGTAGGGAGTTAAAGCCCGATGCTGCTGCCTGAGAGTCAGCCACCCTCCATAATTCACTCACCGCTGCTGCAAGGGCCATGGTTTTTATTCCAAGGACTTGCAAATACTTCCCCCGCGGTGGACAAAGGCAGCTGGGATGAGTGCCCGTTTCCAGATGTCCCCGTCCCGCTCACCGGGTACCACTGCCATAGTGGTAAAGCCGCCAGGGGACCACCACCGCGGTGGGCCACTGATAGGCATTGCCAGTGCAGGATCCTGCAAAAGGTGCTCCCAGCCATCGTCACTCCAGGTGACCTGGGGAGACTTCTCAACACTTCTTGCAGGCTTTGCCCTTGGAAGAGGGCAGAGCTGGGCACAGAGCCCCAGGCTGTAAAAGCAGGGCTCACTGCCTGCAGAACCCCTTGCCGGACCGGGAAGCGGGCAGGGGCGTACGCATGGGCCAGTGGGTACCCAGAGCTCCTGCCCTCAGAATGGTTTTGGTACAGGAGACACACTCCTCCGTTTCCATCTCTGTCAGGGCTGGAGGCAGCTTTCACGGGAGTGACCGTCCCTGCAGGGACAGTGGCACTGCTGGGCTCTGCCCCACTGGGCTCCTCTTCCCTTCAGTGGGGAGGTTGGGTAAGTGCCTATTCCAGTTAGCACAGACAGCACATCTGGCAGCAAACAGACATCTGCAAAGTAATCACGACAAATTGATCGAGGTGGCTCTGTCCTGTGAAAACCAGGAAAGTCCTTGCAGAAAGGGGGGCAGCCACGCGGCTTTAACCATAACTATAGCCAGGCCACCAGACACACACTGCCAGAGAAACGACCCCGCCAGCACCTCGCTTCACTGCTTGCTCTGGCTTGCTGAGTCCTTTTCCCACTTCCTCCAGAAGCAAAAAAATAAAGTTAATGCAAACAGAAGAAAGCTGTCTCCTTCCCAGGACCTGGGAGACAAACCACAGAGGCTTCTGCATACTTTTGTAGCTTCTTCCTTCCTATCCAGTCATCCCAAAAGCATTCAAGTAATTTTAAATCTAGGATCCTTCTCCAGCATACCAAGATACCATCCTCGGTAAGAATAGGTCCTGGGGACTGGATCCCCTGCAAAGGGGCTGAAGCCACACCAAAATGGGTATTTCTGCCAAGTGATGCCAGGACCAGGCTCCACTGCTGCATTTGTCTCTTCCCAACATTTCTAAAGTACCTGCTCCACAGACATCTACAGGAAAAATAAAAGTAATTTCTGTTATTTGTCTCTATGTATCACTATCACCTTCTGACTTCTGTGAGAGACCATTTTAAACTCCAGTTAATTAAAAAAGGCTGATTCTAAGGAAAACTCCACACTGTACAGGCTTGCTAAGAGTTTTCCACATAGTGAATGCCAGCCCTGCCCCATCTGCGGCCCGTGCCACCCAGACCTGGGATAGAGACCGGGATGCTCACCAACCAGACTCAGCATTGTGACAAACATCTTGCTTTCTCCATAAGTCATGGGACAGGGACGGTGTTTTGGAGGAAGACAGGTACAGCCTCTTCTCACAACAGATCATCACCCAGAGGATCCCATGTCACCTCTTAAGAGGCCTGCGGCCAGGAGCTATTCCTGTCCCATTGATGAGCTATTGCTGTCATGGCTGTTGCTCAACAGCACCCAGGCACAGTATTAATAACAGCTAAAGGCTGGCAGTCTGCCTGGCAATGTCCTTGCCAGCAAGAGAAGCCACCGTCGCTGCTGGTACCGCTCCAGAGGGCTGGCCCCACTTCTGCGGGAAAACGTGGGGCATCTGAAGAGGTGTGAACAGGGGGCAAGCTGCGCCCTGCCAGCCAGCAGCCCCAGCGAGCCGCTAGCACGCAGTGATTTTCCACTTGCTGCTGTGTGCAGGCATTTCCCTGAGGTCAGGAAGGCAGCAGCTACTCGAAAAGCAGGCATTTTCCCTATTAGCATAGTGGGAACAGTAACCCTTTTCTTTTAATAATGCTGAATTGCTGGGCGGGTGCTGACGGGGCAGGGCTGGCAGCACCAGGCAGGGGCTGCGACACCTCGTGGGTGGCAAGAGAAGAAGGGGTGGAGAAGGTGCCCAGGGAAAGCGTCCCCCAGGAGTCTGCGGGGACCATGCCTTTCCAAGGACAGGGCTGAATTCCTCCTGCACTGGACCAGCCCTCCTCTGTCCCTGGGCAAGGGGTGCAGGGGCTCTGGCTGGGAAGGTCCAGCACAGGGCATCCCACAGCAGGAGCTTGGGCTGCGATGCCATCCCCAACATGAACCTCGGTGCTGGACTTGGTGCCCTGCTATTGAAGAGGCACCAGGTACCACAACGGCTGGACCACGAGAAGCTTGCTGAGATACGTGAACACCAAAAAGCAACAGAAGACATAACAGCTTCCTGCTGCCCCACAGCCACCCCATACTGCCAGTGAGGCAGCAGGCTCCCTGCCTGCCTGCCACCACTGCTTTTCCCTTAAAAGTTCATCATTAAAGATAATCTCAACATGCATGCTCCTGTCTCCGACGGTGCATTTGGGAACACAAAAACACTGTTGTGATCTGGATTTTTCGTTAACAGATAAAGAGTCTAAACTCTTTGGTTTTGATTCTGAAAACAAATCATTCAAACAGAAATCCTGTCATCTCTCGGAGCAGGTACCTAATTTTGTCCGTCATGACAGGGCTCCTGGCCTTTGCTTCTCAAACAGACATAGCCAAACATCCCTCTGGTGGTGGCCCCAGCCATGCAGAGAACCATGACTCTGCCACTCATCCACCCCGGGGAGCCAGTCAGCCCCACTTGCCAGAGAGCAGCTCCCTGGAAGAGGACATGCAGCACCAAGAGAGATGCCATGGGATGGTGATCAGTAGGGAGCAGTTTTGGCCAACGCAAGCGCGATTACAAAATATCACCATCCAATACAATCAGCCTTGACACACGCACGCGTGCAAACAAAGAGCCCATTTAATGATAAAGCAGAGTTATTTCCAGCACTGCAGTTGCTGCTTCTACTTTGAGGAGCAACAGACAAGCTATGAATATACTGCCTGGGCTGGCGCTGCGACCAGGACAAGGGGAAGCGCCCCAGCCTCTGTCTGCCTGGCACACGCTCCTCAGCTGGAAAACCAGCCTATTCCTTGCGCTGCAGCTACAGGGACACCCTGTGCGAGGGCTGGAGCAGGGCCAGCAGCCTGCTGGGCTTGGGGGACACGTGTCCGGGTCCGCTCCTGCCCCAGCGCACCACACTGGCACCTTTGGGGAGGTTTTCCATCCCCTGAGCGAGCCGGCATCAGCGGCAGGCGGCTGCGGCGTGCTCAGCCACGGCTCCCGGGGCGCAGGCGGGACAGGCTGGGATGGGGATGGGCGCTGCCTGCGAGGGAGGATGCGGGCAGGCGCTCGGCTGCTGGGATGCCACGCGCTGCCGCAGGCTGCACCGGAAACCCTGCCTCCGTCTCCGGTAGGCAATTAGGCAATTACTTAATCCCCATGTGCTGGCTCCTGCTGCAAAAGAAAACACTCCGGCGAGCAGGGCAGCACCCCTGTAACCCCTTTGGGACTGAAGGTGTAAATCCCCCATCTCACAGCAATAAAGCAGCCAGCCAGTCCCAGGGACATCCCCTCAGCCAGTCCCTTCTCAAAGGCTGAGACCAAGGAGTGGGACGTCACCCTCTCCCGGCACTTGTGCCACTTGCGTCCTGCTGAGGCTTCACCCGCCAACCCCAGGTACGTTTTCCTCACCCAGACACACACTGAACTCCCTCAGACGACTCAAGCGAGCTGAGGGCCCCTTGCTTTATCCATGGCTACAAGAAGCTGCCAGCCCTCCCAAAGGTCCTGGCTGAATCTGGGCATTTCCCTGCAAATGATGGTCTAGTTTGTAAATACCAGCGAATGTATTTACAAATACTGATTTATTTAGTATACATATAGAAGCCAAATAAACTTTTCAGATGACTAGTCCTCACAGACTTGCAAAACCTCCCAGTTTCCCTAAAGGAGAGATGACATCACTGAAATATGTAGTCAATGATGTTTTCGTAGAATTTCTCATGCACAACCTGGAGAGTGCTCCTGCCCTGACTCACTGGCTATTCTGTGGGTCTATAAGCTCCCAGCTGTCAGCCAGAAATCTTGAAGATATCAACAACAGGAGGTTTGCACCAGTAAATTCCATTAACATAAAAATGTTAGCCTTGTTAACAAGTGTCCTGGCTCTCCCCAGAAGCAGGGTGCCCTCCCTCCCCAAGGCCAGCTGCTGCACGTCCAGGGCTCGCTGGGACCCCCAACCTCCACCCCTGCCAGGGCTGTGGGTGAGGATGGTGATACCATCAGCAAAAAATAACCTTCCTGACCCTGGCAGGTGAAGCAGAAATCACCTGCAGGCAGTACAGGTGCTCGGCTGGCAGACAGGGCTCTGCTGCGGGACACAGCTGCAGTGGGCAACCACGGGGAACATGCCAAGCTGGGCATCGTGGAGGATCTGGGCACTCGGCACCATCCCTCCTCCTTCTCCTCCATCTTCACTCACCCCCAATAACTACTATCCATAGGGGTCACTTGGTCTCAGCCTTTCCATTATCGTTTCCAAACGCACTGGCTCGGCACACGAGCTCAGGTCATTCCTCGCCACACCCGCCTTGCTCTGTCTGCATTTGAGGCCGACTGGTTTAAGTTTGTGATCCTGCAGTACCCAGGGGTTTTGATCAGTGTGGGGGAAACGCACTGTTTAAATGCATTTAAAAGAGCGTAACCGATATGGTGACTTTTCTGAGATACTATATACAAGCTACACAAATTACAAACAGACCCAATGGATACAAAAGGAAAATGGCTTATTTTGACACCTAACCAATTTTAACTCTATTCAAATTCAAGTATCTAAAAGCGTGTGTCTGGGAAGAGTCTACAAAGATTCCCACCCAAGGCAGAACTCCAGCAGAAACCCGCTGATGTGCCATAGTTTTCATATAGGCACTTTGTAGATAAAAATAACTATAACACAGACTGCATTTTAACATATATGAGTGGCATAAGCAGAACGCTCACAAGGCAGCTTTCCCTTCCCCATGGGAATCTTACTAAGCTGCTAGAGCCTGGCTAGGACATTAATCCTCCGCTGCTGAATGCAGGCGCCAGACCAGCACAAGGAATTGCGAGCATCTCTTATTATTAGCAAGAGCAGGGAGGCTCCTGTAGCAAATGTATAGGAAAAGCAAAGGGCTGTGCTATTAACAGCCAGAGGAGAGCCCGGGGCTCAGCCTGACTGTCCTGGGGGCTGGATGGAAAGTGATAGTCCCAAGCACCCGCGCTGTCCGCACAAGCCCAGGCCCAGAAATACAGCTGCTTTAGTAGGGGGCTGCCTGGGAGCCCTTCCCCTTCACAGCCAGCCTCTCCTGCCCGCGCCACAACAGCAGCCACAGGGCAGAAAAAGCAGATTAAATCCCTCTCCTGCCAAAGCCAAACCTTGCCCTGCAGCAGGGCTGTGCGAGAGCGGCACGTGGAGGGCTGGCATCGCACGAGGGGGCACCAGCACATGAGTGTGTACACACACACACACACACACACAGAGCAGCTGGCTGGCTGCGAGGGACACCGTCCTGCCGGTGCCTGGCTACCTACCTCGGCAGCCAATGCACTCAGCAGCTAAAAAAAATAATCACAGGCAACAGAGACACATCTGTCTCTCAGGCTTGCACAATTAAATGCCACTTCATAAATTAGACTTGACCTACTGGTATATTTTCACACATAGTTCTAGCGACAGCTGTTGTCTGGGGAAGATCCCAGCCCTAATTCTGGCCAAGGTTTGGGATTAATTAACAAGACAGAGGAATCTCTGTCAGGTGCAGTGCTCTGCTCCCTGCAAGCGAGCCCAGGCCTTTGCAAGTTTAACCCTGCGTGATGAATTCACACACAGCCTCCTCGCACTTGCACAGGGCTGAACCATCCTCGTAGCAGGTTTTCAGCACCCTGAATCCAGAGGCAATCCCTGTCCAGCACAGCTTCTCACGCGGAGCACGGTGCCAGGGATGCAGCACACGTGGGAGCATGAAGACGACAGGACCCAAAGGCTTCTGCAAGCCAGTCTATGCCCAGTTTGGCTTACTGGGCTCTGCCATCACACTCCAGCATTCCGGGGTCTCTGGGAGATTGCCACCATGAGCAAAGGGCTGCCTGGCCAAGCAAGCCTGCTCGCCAAGATACTGAGGACCACAGCGCAGAGCCCCGAGGCTGGGAATGCTCCTGGGTCATCCTCAAGCGCTCAGGTTTGCTGCAGTGGCTGCAGTCAAACCCCGCCAGAGATGGGCTGACCTTGCAGCCACCCCAACAGTAAAACGCACCAAAGCTGAGAGGGACCCCAGGGCAGAGGCAGCCGGGTCCAGCGAGCACGGAGCAGGCAGCAGTGGCAGGGGCATGCCGAAGTCACGGAGCTCTTCCCGTTCAGGAGCACCACAGAAGACACTTAAACCAACACAGCTTCTCTTGGCACCTTTTCAGTCAAAATTGCTGCCACAACGATGCCCTTTAAGACATTGCCTGCATGAATAAGGAGAGATGCTTCTTGCTTGGGGACAGCAAGTGCCCGTTCTGTCCCCTCAGGCACTGCAGCCCCAGGGGTATTTCCAAGCTTGGACAGGAGCCACATGCCCTGATGCTAACCTTCTTTGGGGATGCCAGAAAAACTCAGAGGCAGCTTCAGAAAACAGTTTATGCAAACCCTCATGCACACAAAAGCATTATTATTTAGCAGCAAATTCTCTTTCTCTCCCAGCCCCCCATGGCCACAGGGGCTGCCAGGCTCATCCTGGTGAGAGCATCCTGCCCTCAGCCCCACACCAAAGGGTCGCATTGAACCGATGTGCTCTGGGTCCCTGCTCCAAAGCAAATCAAAAGCTAGAAGAGGAAAAGCAAAGGAAGCTAAGATTAAATGAGCAGGATCCCTGTCCTGAGCGTTCGGAGACTGAGCTGGCCGTGCTGCTCCGGGTGGAAAGAGCAGAGCCCCCAGCTCGCACGACCGCCTGCCCTTCTGCAACCAGAGAGGGCTCCAGGGGCCACAGCAACAAAGACTCATTTCTTGGGTTCAAACTCACCAGCTTGAAAACATCCAAGCCCAAACTTTCACAGTCAGGTTCCAAGTCTCTTAACAAAACAAGAACAAGAGCACCTTTCCTCTTCAAATTACAAAGACACTTTAAGGCTACTGAGCGTGAGTCTCCCAGGAGCCAGCAGCCTCTGCCCCATCTCTGCACTCACCCTGGTCCCCATCTCAGCACCCGTTCCCCCAGGACACATCCTGGCTGTGGGCTGGGTGCCAGACAAGGCTGTCCCCACACCAGGCACAGGGCTGTGCTGTTTTGGGATTCTATCGCTGCTGCTGTGAAGAATTCAGAAGCCCCGAGAAGAAAGAGGCAGCAACCCCATCCCAGCTCTCAGCTGCTTTTGTTTTGCTAAAGGAGGACTGAATTATGGGGGGAGGCAGGTTTTAAATAAGTGCATGGTACAAATAATTGCACTGTCTGTTTATGAACCTGAGACAGAAAAATAAAATGACAGAATAAGGCTTGAAAAGAACAAGAAAACACAATTCAAGTGAAATACAGCAGTTCTTGCTGAGCTCTGAAATTTACCCTCAGCCTTTTTCTTATAGAAACTGAGCTCATCACAGACTCCTGCCTTGCATTGGGCAGCATCCGCCACGGTGGGAGAAGCAAGGAGGAACCCAGCAGCAGCTCCTGTCCTTCTTGTACGCCGAGCAAAGTGCAGCAGGCGGAGCCATCTCCGGGCAGGACTGGCACCTGCCAGGAAGGTCAAATATGGGGCATGGTCCAACGAAAGGATTTCCCATCTCTTGGGTTGGGTTGCATGGGGAAAAAAATTACAAGTGAGCATCCCTGTCCTGTGAGGGAGGGAGTACGGATCGCTCCTCCAGACTGTCTTCGTCAGGAGTTGATGGCTCCTCTCCCAGCGGGGAGCCGTGGTGTTAAGCCCCTGCTCACAGAGCCCTGCAAGCCCTGCTGGCCCCTCTCAGCAAGGCAGTTCAACGCCTGCCTCAGGAGAACAAGAAAACACTTGTTTAGCCAGACCCAGCCATCTCATTCCCCACTCCCTCCTCAGAGGCAGAGGGACCTTCAAAGAGCTGCCTGCCCGTGCAGGGACTGGACATGCTACAGGTGGACCAGATCAAGAGCATCCCGGGTTCCTATCAGCCCTCCACAGCTGCGCCAACAGCAGCCTGCTGCCCCCCCGGCTCCCTCCAGTGAGCTGGCTGCCCTCGGCATGAGCAGGCATCAGGATGCTCCAGCCTGGGAAGCAGCTGTGTTGCACTGCCCATCCTGTGCCCAGCCCTCCCTTTACCCCAAATACAGCCATCAGCTGCTGTGCTGTGCCAGCACACAGCAGGGAACGATGACAAACTCCAACACACATCTGAGGGAAGACAGGACACGTGCTTCTGGCTTCTTAGCTTGACCCAGGCTGTTGGGGTTTGCGGGGAGAGGGCGGGCAGTTTTAGCAATCTGGATGCACCAGAGCTTGAGGGAATGAGCATGCTCCAGCCAGAGCACTGGAGACACCTCAAGCACCTTCCTGAGCACAACCGGGATGTTTCAAGTGCAAGCTACAAGGTTTGAGCTGGGAAATGCTGTCAGGAAGGCAATAGCAGTTGGCATATTTTAGGCTTCACAGCCTACATGAGGGGGTAAGTAGTTTGTAGGGACCCTCGGGACCATGCAAAGAACCACAGCCTGGTGCCCATCAGCAGGTGGAGGAGCAGCAGCTCTAGGTAGGGATCTGTCAATTTTAAATCCCATTACCCTGTGTGTTTTCCTTTGCAGCACGTGTCTTGTTTAAGCAAAGAATGAAGCAGGGAACATATAATAGAATGGCTTGGGTTGGAAGGGACCTTAAAGATCATCTAGTTCCAACCCCCCTGCCACGGGCAGGGACACCTCCCACTAGACCAGGTTGCTCAAAGCCTCATCTAACCTGGCCTTGAACACTTCCAGGGATGGGGCATCCACAGCTTCCTGGGGCAACCTGCGCCAGTGTCTCACAACTCAGGGGAAAGATTTTCTTCCTAATATCTGATCTAAATCTCCCTTCTTTCAGGTTAAAACAGTTAACCCTCATCCTGTCACTACATTCCCTGATAAAGAATCCCTCCCCATCTTTCCTGTAGCCCCTTTAGATACTGGAAGGGGCTATAAGGTCTCCCCGGAGCCTTCTTTTCTGCAGGCTGAACAACTGCAGCTCTCTCAGCCTGTCTTCATACGTGTGTGTATATATATGCACACACACACAAACATACATATACCTATTTCAATGGCAGGAAGACATGCCAGGTGCTAGAGGGGCTCAGACTGGTTTGGGAAATTACTTCTCTGGAGATGGTTTGGTCAGTGTAGGGTTGGCTCATAGGAAGGCCACCATAGCTGTGCACACAAAACGATCGAGTGCCATGCTGCCTGGTACAGCAGACCCAACGTGGGGTGGAGCGGCAGACACACAGTCTCCTTTGGAAAACCAGGGAAGATTAGCTCCTGGCCATACTCAAGGGAGAGGCAAGGCAGGACACGCAGCAGCAGCCACAGCCGCTATCCTAACTGCCCGGCCATGGCTATAACCACTTGGCTCAGCACAGGAGCAGACACCTCTTACCAGAACCACATCAGAGGAAGACATGCTCCTGCCTGACAATGAACCTGCCCAGGAGCAAAGGTGAAACAGGGCTAAGGCTGGGCAGGAAAACTGCTCAGTGCTCCAGCAGGCGCCTCGGCAATAGCCAAGCAGCCCTAACATCAGCACCCAGTCCAACAGCTTCACGTAGCTTCAGTTACAAGAGAAACAAAACAGACTTGTTTCGCATGGCAAAGCAAACCAGAAGGCCCAGTCTGGTGTGCAGTGGGACCAGGAGTGGTCAGGCTAGAGCTGCCTGGAGCCCCTCTGCTCGCAGCTTGCTCGGTGCTTGGGGAACATCCGCAGGGACAAGACTTGTCCCATGGCTCCATGCGCGCCCACGTACAGGCACAGCCGCTCTGCTGTCAGGGCTCCAGAGCCCGTCATCACTCTGCAGCCAAATTTAACAGAGAGCCAGAGGCCTTGGGGGTAATTATGTCCATATGAGTTTCTTGTAAACAAGAACTTAAAAGAGGGGACAGCAATCTTATTGGGACCCCAACAGACAGAAATGGTGCACAAGGAATACAAACAAGATAAGCAGGAGCACCCACCAAGGAACCTGCTGGTCCACAGCAGCAGAAAAAGCCTTAAGCAAAGCCCACGATCAACCAGACCCAAATGTAGAGCAAACCAGCCAGCTCTGATTCCTCAGGACAGAGCTGCTTGTCCCAACAGCTTTTCCTGCAAGCCCTCAGGGGACCCATTTTGCCCTCAGTCCCTTGAGATGCTCTCCCTGCTCCCCTTGACCATCGCCCCAGGGCGAGCAGGCATTTGGTTCCTATTTGGTAGAAACACTTCAGGGCACAAGACTGGTTGTTAAAGAGCACAAAGTCAGTTTCATGCACTGGATTTGAACTGCACTTCACCAGCCTGAAGCAGGAGTTAAGGGTATAGAGAAGACAAAGACACTCAACATCTGCCAGAACACCTGAACATCAGGACCAGCCGGGTGACTCAAGGGAGCAGGTAATGGGGTGCAGATAATGGGCACCCACGCTCACCACTGGTCTGAAGTGCCTCAATTCTGGTTGTGAATGTGCCTGAAAGACAGATACACTTGCCTGCTGGCCAGGCCATGTCTTCATTTCCCCAGGAGAGAAAGAGAAGACATTAGCTTAATCTTCTTCCCATTCCAGGATGTTGTGGCCTCTCCCCAGGTTTGCCCAGAGCGACTCAAGCAGCCACACTGGATCTGTTTCACCATGCTTGAGCACATGCCCGTGCTTTGTCTGAGAAAGTTCAAAGACCAGCGCTTCATCACTGCTGAAAAATCTATTCTTGCCTGTAGCATCCCCTCTGTGCCCTGCACAATCCTCTGTAAGACTGATAAATCCTGGATGGTGCCCCCAGGTTCTCCTGGGGAAAGATCCACCCAGAGAGGGTGAGGAGTCTATCGATGCATAGTCGGGCTCATCCTCAGGACTGTACTCACTGATACTTTGACAGAAGAAGCCACGGATACCTTCTTCATCTTCCTCATTGACTGAACAGTGCAAGGTCAGAAGCTCATCCTGCTGGCTTGGAGATGCAGGTAGCTTCACACGGCATTCAGCACTCCTCACCTCCATTGTCCATGGACAGAAACCACTGCCTGACAAAGGGAAAACTGGCAATGCAAAAACATGACTTCTTAGCAAGAACCACCCAGAAGATAAAATTTATTTTGCTTTTCCTCATTTTCCTTTCCATTCGACTAGAAAGGGGTGTAACGGCCCTTACCCTAGGTATGTCCATGCTTTACTCACTGGAGCATCCAGACCCTGCACCATTTGTTTCTGAGGCTGCAGTGCACTGGAGAGCTCGGCTAGCCTAACTTTCAGTCAGGTCAACAGGTGCTTTAAAATACCTTGTACACATTGGAACAACCGTAATTAGCAATAGCTGTCCATTCTGTAACAGTTCCCTGTATGTTGTCCACTAACACAGCTTCTGCAAAAGATGCTATCTGCGCAATCGCACTGGGACTGCCACTCAGCCTTTCCCCACCTTTGCTTTGTATTAATTTCTCTTTTAAAATAGAGAACTTCTTTTACCCTTCCAGAGGGAGCTTGTGTTTCATGTTATGCTCTTCCCACTGCCAGCAATGCGGCTCTGAGGGAAGAGATGGGGTCTGCACGGGTCTCATTGAGACACGTTTCACTTGGGAGCAGTCTGAAGGTTTGTTTCGAGCCAGTGCAGCACAGGAGATGCTGCCTCAGGCATCCCAGGAGGAGTTGGGGCCACATCTTCTGCGCTTGCAGGTGATGTCTCAGTTCACCTGAGACAGATGGCGATTGCTCCATCTCCTCCTGCCCAAGCATGGGCATAGTGGCAGCGCTGTGAGAGCTCATCCCACCCGCTGCCAATGCTGGGGTGGGAACGGAGCATCAGGGTGACAGGAGTCTGGCCGGCTGCTGCCCGCCTGCATCTGCCTCACTGTCCCCAAGGCTGCTATTGACATTCAGCTCCACTTCGGTCTGCAGCATAAACAGCAGCTTATCAGACACAGAAGGCTTAGAGAACCAGATGTGCCGAGGTGCCAGGCACAGGGAGGCTGTAACACACTGAACAAAACTGTCCCTGTTCACTTTCCTGTACAAGCGAATGGCTTTGAACTCTGAATTGCAGGCAAAGTTCAAGGAAAACAACCAAAGTGGAAATAACAAAGCTATCCTTCCCACATAGGTAAGTGCATTTTTTATAGCTTTTTATTCTCACTAGGATAGAGAGCAAAATCTAAAGCAAACTCTGGAAACAAGGGCTATCTTAGTCCTCTCTCTCAGGGACCCATCCCCTGCCACGCACATGCCGAGTGCCCACGCAACATGGGCACTGCCCCCAGACAAGGTGACAGCAAAGCAACGCAACAACCCTTACGTCTGTCAACACCAGCAGCCCCCTGTGCACAAGCTCCCCGCCACACGATTCCTGTTAGCGATGTGATCCTCCAGCAACCCCGCTGACGTACCTGCTTTGCTCAGCGCAGCCTGTCCTGTCCTCGCTGCCTGCGGAAAGGCTGGCCCTGCCACACTCCCGGGAAGGTGAGCACCCGGAAGAGCAGAACCTCTGTGCACACACTCCCGACACACAGCCCTGCCTCTGGGCAGAGGTAAAAACAATGTGAAAATTTAGCAGTCTCTGGCTTGACTTCCAGCCTCTGCAGTTGTTGCATCAGTCACCTATCAAGAAAGGCAAAGGTCAGGAATCACGGGTCGGTTCACTGTGCCAGTAGCCAACAGGTTTACTGGACAATGTACTCCCTGATTTTACTGGGAAAATCATTCCCTCAACTGTTACCTGTACCATTCATTTTCCAATCCAGCACACAGAATATTAGCCCTAGAAGATTAGCCTTGGGGAAAAAAATCATTATAGAATCAGAATTGTTTGGGTTAGGAGAGACCTTAAAGATCATCCAGTTCCAACAGGTCCACATCCTTCTTATGTTGGAGGCTCCAGAGCTGATGCAGTACTGCAGGTGGAGTCTCATGTCCCTCTGGATGGCATCCCTTCCCTTCAGTGTATCGACCACACAGCTTGGTGCTGTTGGCAAACTTGCTGAGTGTGCGCTCAATCCCACTGTCCATGTTGCTGACAAAGATGTTAAACAGTGCCAGTCCCAATGCCAACCCCTGAGGAACACCACTTGTTACTGGTCTCCACTTGGACATCAAGCGACTGACCACAACACATGGACTGTGTCCATACAGCCAATTCCTTATCCACTAAGCGGTCCATCCGTCAAATCCATGTCTCTCCAATTCAGAGACAAGGATATCATATGGGACAGCGTCAAATGCTTTGCACAAGTGCAGGTGGATGATGTCAGTTGCTCTTTCCTTATCCACCAACGCTGTAGCTCCATCATAGAAGGCCACCAAATTTGTCAGGCACAATTTGCCTTCACTGAAGCCATATTGGCTGTCACCAGTCACCTCCGTATTTTCCATGTGCCTTAGCATAGTTTCCAGAAGGATCTACTCCATGATCTCGCCGGGCACTCCAGGTGCTCTCCCACTGACCTGTGATCCTTCGCTAGGCTCTGGGCATCTGTCGCTGGCACTGGCATTGACCTGGTAGGATTGGGATGGACTGAGGTTCCCCTCCCGCAGCAACTTTAGTTTAAAGCCCTCTTCATGAGCTTGGCAAGCCTTAGACTGAAGATGCTCTTCCACTTCTCTGACAGGTGGACTGCATCAGCCCTCAGTAGACCAGGTTTCTCAAAGCGAGTCCCATGGTCTAAGTAGCCAAACCTCTGGCTGTGGTGCCAGTCCTATAAGCATTTGTTGACTCTCAAGATTAAACTGGTCCACTGCAGACTGCGCTTGGAACCAGCTATCTAACTCCTCCTCAGCCTCCATGATGCTACGCTGCCTCCTCACCCCTTCCTGCAGCTCAGCCTCCTGCTGTCCTCCACCTGGGCACACCATTTGCAGACAGCTGTTCTGCCTACCTTTCTCCCCAGGAGAAAGGTCAAGGCACTTCCTGCAGTCTGAGGCCTGCACTGCAGCTTCTCCCTTCAGCAGCTCCATCTGGGGGAGGCATCAGCCACCACCAGGGCAGGTGGTGCAGACCCCCACGCCAGAGCTGCAGCATTTGCTCTCTGACAAGTGCCCACCATTCTGCCTTGAGGGTCAGGTAGGATGAGTGCCCTTGACCTGTGCAGCTGGTCTCAGAATGGTCCCCAGTTGCTGGGTTTATGTGTCTTTCAAGTGTCCCACTTGGCCAGTGGAATGCCCCTCCTTCCAAGAGAAGCCCTTCCACACAAACTCAAAATTTGAGCTTTATCCAAATAAAGTGTAATTACTAACCACTGAGTTGCATCCAGGAACACCTAATTTTGAGCAGAAGAGCTGCATATGTAGTGCCGGTTCCCCACAGCGTGCGGGAGGACCAGAGGTCAGACCCACTCTCCTGGAGAGCATCCCCACCACGGCTCAGAGCTGCCAAGGACAAAGCCACGCTCCTGCCTGCCTGGGAGTGGGCTGCAGCGTCCCTTCACCGCCGTGAACCTGCCCCAGGTGCACAGGAAGCACGGACCCCCCAGCACCAGCCACTGCCTCTCTGAGACAGGATTTCAGCCGTGCCCACTCCCACTAGCCCGTGGAGCCCAGGGATCCCGGTCCATCTGCTTTCCCGGGGAGGGTTCAGAGTGCAGCCTTTCACCTTTCCCCGGACTGTGAGCTGGCTCTGTCTGAGAGCAAGGGCTTGTCTATGTGGGGAGGAAAACAAAGCAAAAACCACCACCCTTCATTTCTGGGCCATGAATGTGCGCTTCAGAACATTTGGACACATTAGTTGTAGGGAGGAAGAAAACCACAACAAAACAAAGAAACAAAATCCTAAACAACATGTTGGTAAAACCGCAGCCTCCAGCTTCTGGTGGTGCAGAAGGTACCCCAGAGCTGCTGCTAAGGGATTTCACCTGCCACCCTGGGCACTATCACCCAGTCGTGGCTGCCAAGCTGAGGGAAGTGGGATGTTTCCAGCCCTTCTCAGCCCAGGCACATCAAGCACCTTTCGCTGGTGGCAGGTATCCCCCTTCCCTGCAGCACAGCTGGGGTCTCCTCCTCCCCATCGCCTGGTGGTCCGGCTGTGCAGCACCCTGCGGGTGGGCTCACCCTTCCCCGGCCAAGGGGCTTGGGCTGCCTCAGTTTCCCCCTCTGCTGTGGCTTGCGCGCGAGGAGGAATGTGCTCACCCATACCCCCGCAGCACGGGAGGGCCGGTCCCCTCTTACACCAGGACCTTTGGGTGTGAGAAACCAAAGGTGGCTCCCTCCCAGCCAGAGGGCTGGAAGAGGAACACGGGAATGGAGGGCAACATTTCACATCACCCGATTGACTGAAGAGGTGCATTCAGAAGAGTCTCATTAACAAATGGGGATATGTCCGTTTTTTGTGTTTTAGCTATTAAAATACACGCAGAGAACTCTCATTCAATCCTGCAACACAGCATCTACCAGTAAAAAGTGGTTCACCACCATATATTAGCAAGTCTGGTTTGGAGCCAAGTCTCAAATATTCCTGTGCAGCAGCTTCCAACTGTGCCCCTTGCTTTTTCTGTCACCTGGACTTCCAAACACTTGATTTTCTGACTTTTAATTACTTACAATTCTTTAAAATTACATTAAAGGGTGAAGTCGTTTTGTCTACAGTAACCTTGCAAAAAAAAAAGTTAATATTGACCAATATTAATGATATACAAATTTTCCAGAAAACAAACCCCAAAACCACAGAAAACACACAATTGTAGCCACTAGTGAGATCTTAATATTTTTAGCTCCCTCATTACTAGTCAGTCTGCACTTGTGTTTAAGTTAGTCTTCTTTTTGCTAAGCGTCCTCCCCCGGCAGCGATGCCAGGAAAGTTCACGCAGCCCATCAAGGAGGAGGAAACAACCCATCTGCTCCGTAAGCATCAGCAACGGACCCTGTGTGAACTGCTGACAAACCGGGGTGGTCTCACACCAGCTCTTTCAGGTGCAATAATTTTGCTTCCAAGAGCAAAGCTAAACAGATTGCAAAACACTGCTTCTGCAAAAAGGTCAAGTTTTTGGACTCAAGTTTTGATACCCTCGATAACATCTCTCTTACTAATGTGCAAGGCAAGCTACTTGATTACTCTAGCACGGCTCCATAAGCAAGACTATCATAAAATTTGGTATGCACTTATATAAGACCAATTTTAAAATGTTAAGTATCTATTAACTATTATCCTATCTATAATCTATTATCCCTGACTCTGTACAAAATAATCTTAAAATTTACTCAGTTTTCCACCCACCAATGACTTTGGCAAGGGGGAAAGAAACTGCATTGAGCAATTGCTCTGTCATATGCAGTGGTGTAAGAGGATAGTATGCTTCAGAGCATAAACACATTAATTGACTAATAGATGGAAATAATCCAGAAGATCTTATTGATTTCCTATTCACAATTCTAAGTGAAGTTACTTTAACGCAGATCTTGATTGTTATCACCTTGGGCGAAAAGAAAAGACATGCTTAATCATTTCCCAACTGCCACAGTAAATAGGCTTTAAAAAAAATTCTCCTTCTTGAATGAAAGTAATCTTCTTGCTCAAAATTGCATAAATATTTCAGAAAAGGCAGACCAGCTAGGCACCCTGTAGCATGAGCAGGTCAGGAACAACAGTACGAGTCTATTCCCACCTCCGTGATGGCCAAGGGTGGAAGCTCAGAACTCACCTCCCCGAGGGTCCCTGAAAACAGGTGTCCTCGCTAAACAGAGGACAGAAATATACAGACTGCCACATCCTAAATCTCCATGGATGGAAGAGAAAAAGTCAATGGGAGAAAGGAAAAGGGGAAAGAAAGAAAGAAAAAAGGAGAGCACGAAAAAGCCAAGCTCTAAGGGACTGCAAGGTCGTGCCGCCCCCTTGTGACCACTGGGACATTTTGTCCTTCTCCATCCCAGTAACAGAGGGCGCTGGATGGAGCACGGTTAGCCATGGCCCAGTTGCCACCACCCCCAGGTAAAGGTTCCTCAGCCAATGTGCCAGGCTACTGCCCGACCGTCCCCACTGTCACCCCACGGACGTACTTCAGATGATTGCCTTGAATTCCAGTAGCGGTCAGGATGGGGTTTTATTGTCGTTCATTTCTTAGACCACCTTCCTATCAAGTTTCTGCTCTCTCTTTACTCATTCATGCCTTATGCAGTCCCCTCCTATTTTAATCGGGGCACACCGAGCCCGGGTAAGCCCCCTGGGGCATATTTGTGCCCATTAGAGGGTTTCGAGACCCTCTTCCCCTGAAGCTGCAGGCCATGAGGGAGGAGCTGCCTGCACAAACACCGATTTAGGGGTAAACCGGCATAGCTGTTCACTGGCCTCAACAGAACCCGGGACCAGACGGGAGTACAGGCAAGATTTAAGCACGAGCAAAGTGATGTCCTGGCTCAGCTTCGCTGGGCTGTGGCAGGCGTGCCCGCCGTGTCCTGCTCTGGGCGTCAGGCCAGGGAGAAATGCTGGGCAGGGACGTGGGGACGCTTCCCCCTTCTGCCCTGCTGCTGCTATCAATCCACAGAGCCCCTTCCGTGCCTCATCCCTGCAGGACCTGAGGGTTAGCAGCACTTGGGCATCTCATAGACCTGTTAGAAGAGCTTCAGGGCTTTATTTTCCTCTGCAGAAGTCCTGATCCCCTACAGCACCGCCCACTGTAGGACAACAGCTCAGCATACACGCATCAATGCTCGCTCCAAGAAAACATTAGCACAACTGGCTAGAACGTAAGAACATCAAATATTTACATGCATCCGTAATAGCTCTTCTAGCACAGGGGAAAAAAAAGATTTACACCTCACCCCGGTGCTTCTACCAACATCTGTTAACTCACTGATGCACAGACACGCAAATCAAATGCTTAAAAGCATTCCACAGGCACAGGAGTACAGAATTCAGCTGGTTTTCTGCCCCACCTTCTTTTATTTCACCCCAAACTCCCAGGCCGTATAAAATGCCTTTCTTTGTCCAAGTATTGGCAGGATCCCTTTGGAGCGGCTCTGCCAGCCGAAGCTGCTGCCTCCCACCCACACAGCTCCCGTGGGACAGGCCATCCCTCACCGCTGCCCAGGAGGGCAGCGTGCACCGTGCTTTTCATCCACACATACAATTGCCCACATGCCTTTCAGTGTGTTTTAATTTACAAATTTTAAAGTTAAAACAAATAAATTCTTTTCACTGGTATTAAATAGATCAAAATTAAATTCAGATTCAAACACATACAACAACTTCAGTTGATAAACAGTATTTTAAAAAAGTCTTAGTAGGAAATAAAGTCTGGTTTATGCATCAGAAAATCATCCACTTTCTCTACAGAAAAGTTAAAACACTTCATTAAAGGCAAGACATCTGCTTTTCTCCTTGCTACCCTTCCCTCAGCCAGCTTTAAACAAGAAGGAAGAGACTTTTTTCCACTTGGAAAACATGACAATTGAGTTATCACATACATTTTCGTAACAAATTAAAAATCTGTGTTGTGGTTGTAAGGATCACTTACCTGCGTGCATTTTTGGAGGAATGTGTTCTGCAACTGGCTAAACAAAACAAAGTACCATTCAATGAACAGGCTCTCTCAGTGCCTCATGTAATACAATCATTTTAAAGGAATATCATCAACATCAATTCTAGGCAGTCTGTGAATATCAAATGAGCTTGATTCTATTTCGCTTGCCTAAGCCTGAACTTTCTCACTTGTGCTTTAATGTGCCCGTATCTAGTTTGCTCTCAGAACCACCTGTTTGCTGAGGGGCAAGCCAATTGACTAAATAAGTGATGGCTCTACAAACCATCAGTTTGGATGAGGAACAAACTCCAGTCTTGGCTTCTTAAGTCACATAAGACAGTTAATCTTCAATCAATCAATCGATCTGATGCTCGCCTCTACTGGTGCTCAGCGCTTGCTCTCCCTGCCTTTCTCAGCAACTATATTCTACTTGTAAAAAGGGTGAAGTTTTTTCAATAGATTATCATCTTCAAGTCAAAAGGCCAAGCCATTCTTAATGAAGCTCCTCCAAAACTGATTATAACATTGTGGTGGGGAATTTATTTTGGACAAGATATACTGCGTACTTTTAAGTGAACTGGCATCATGCACATCTCACGCAACAGAAAGGTGAGAGAAGCAAGGTGAACCAAGCAATGAGCTATGGCAACGACGACTCCCGGCCGAGGACATTAACGTCCTCTACTCTCTGCTAGAGGAAACAACAATTAAAATACCCGCCATACATAAGACATGTAACTTTATTTAACTGGAGGCATGAAAACTCAGAAAATCTACTTTCCTACCTGCATCCTGCCAGCTAAAACCTTAGGGCAAGTTACACCTTTAGTGGTATAAATCCACTTAAAAATGTTACAGTTTTAGAAGATGATGGCTTCCACACTAAAGGATTGCCATGAGTCAAACCCAAACAAACCAACCAACCACACCTTCACCATATAACTAGTATATTTCTGCCTATTACTCCAGATGAAAAACACCTCTTGACTAAAAACTTTGGTGACCAGTTGAAAAGTAAATCTGGTTAATATAAAAATAATTTTCTTCTCTCTTGTATTGAGAATGAGCAATGTTACAGAATAATGTTACTAAAGCAATGTTACAGAATAAACCATGACAAGACTTGTATCTAAGTAAAAAAAAAAACAAAGAAAAAGCTGGGATTTTAATTCCTCTTAAAAATAATTTTCTTTCTTTTCAAAAAGATACTGGATCAATTAAATGTTACTCCAATTATCTTTCATATATAATATCAGCTTAAGTCACAAGACACTACAGAGATAGAATTCCAAAGATTTCTCTGAAAGTATGGTTAAACTCTTGTGCTACAGTAGGACAGAAAGATTTGACTCAAAGAATCACACTGTAGCCATCAACAGCTTTACTATCTACATCCCTTGAAGAGTTCTTTTCAGTTTCATAAAGCTAAACTAATGTTTAAATAAATGGAAAACTGTGCACTTAGAAGAAAAATCACATTCCATACCAGTAATAATTTAATGGAAGTTCAAAAATTCCCTATTTCTATTTTATACCCATGTATGTGAAACACTACAGGTCCTCTCACAGCACCTGAAGGCAGCAAGAATAGCCATCAGCTTCACACATACTCGCTGATAACTCTTCCACAGCAAAGCTGGGTCCCTGCAGAGCAACTGATTTTTCCGTCCCTCTTCTCCACACTCCCAGAAATGCAAAAATCTACTTTTAAGCTGCACATTTAGAAAATTCCACCCAAACTGTCAAATACTCCTAGTGCTTATAGCAGAAACTGCACTTTTATACATAAATAAAAATTAGGCATATTTGCACATCAGCAGGACCCACGTACATCAATTTCAGGTCTATCTGCATTACTACTGAAAAAAAGAAAATATGCTCATTTTCAGGAAAAGTGACATTTTAACAGCAGCTTTTTCACCCCCAGGTGTTTCAAAGCTGTCCCCTTGGACTGCTTACTGAAAATAATGGACGACATAAATAATTTCTGTACAGTTTTCAAAAAGCAATTCTCCAGGTCTCAATACCTATGCTGAAATATTAATGGCACACTTGTACACCTGCGTATGGTTCTCCAGGCAAGGTACGTAAGTGCCCCTACAGGGAACTGGAGAAGAAAGCCTCCTCCCTTTTTATAAAAACTATTAAGCAAAAAAAAAACAACAAAACAAAAACAAACCCCAACAAAAAACTATAGAAAAGTTTCTCACATCTAAGTAAAAAGAAACAATACGTAAATTCACGTGCATTTATGTTGAAACGCTGTCCATGTAAACAACCAAATGAAGAGTCACATACAAGCAGTTAAGACCGGAATTCATATTCATATCAGCCGTCACCTTCATCATGATTTACTTTCCTTCCCCCACCTTGTTTTAAAACTTTTGGGCATAAGTCCTGGTGTGGTACGTTAGTACCCAAACATCTTAGGTATCAAAACCTCAACTTCACACACTTTTTTTTTTTATATATATATATATGTATTTACTTTCCTTGGTACTCTTCAGATAGATTTCCCTTCTCAATATGCAGAGTGACAGCTAAGTCCCTGTTGCAAACCAGTCTTAACTGTTTCTCCAGGACTTTTAACTCTCTAATCTATGGTAACATGAAAAGATTTTTAAGTAGCCAGTGTAAACACTCCCTCTCACGTGACACAGATTAGTCAGTGTAACTAGGGTGTTGAAGGCATTTGGCTGAAACACTCTTGACATTTGAAGGGATGAAACATAAATACCCGATACATGAATATGAGCAAAGGCAGTTCCCTTCCGCCCAGCTCCAATTAACTGTAAAATGGACCCAACTTTTTTGCTGAAATCTGATTTCAAAGTGAAAGCTCACAGTCCCATGATGCACTTTATATACATTTCACCACTCTGTAAGTGAATGAAAAAAGAATCAAACACATTTCTTCCCCACCCAACACATATCAGCAATGAAATTCTATTATTTTATAAGGCATATTCATCTTCAGTGAGAATCCAAGCACAAGCGAGAATTCTGCCAAGTCGAGCAATCCTTCAACTTCATCTTCATCTACCCAACATCTGGAAATTCCAGTATCTACCACTCTGTTCCTCAGGTGGAATAATCCCTGTCACAGTGGGCATTTTTTATTTAACACAACTAAAGAGCAGGGCTAAATAAAAAAAAAACCCTCAGCAGCTGGACCTCTGTATCTTTCAAAAAGAGGGACACACAAACAACCAATTTTTGCAGTTCTCTGGCTTTATCCCATAACCTGCCTTTTTACAGAATCTATATATATATATATAAATTAGAAAGAGATAAAGCCAATGATTAACTGCAGCAGCGCTCATGAAAAAACATCAGTCCGTATTACACAGTCTCTTCTAATCGGAGATCACTGAGGTGTAAAGGTGAGAATCATCCAGCTGATAACAAAGTAGAAGAGGAAGATGGGGTACACAACGAGAGCTTTGCGGTTTGGAGGCTGACTGTCTGCCAGGAAAGCTGTAGATGCTGGTGAAAAAGAAAAATACTTGGCATGTGAGCAGCATAAAACTAAAAATCTAAGATCCACTGCACATGCTAACAATTTTGAACTAGGATCTGCATTGCAATTATATTTTAAAGAGAAAACAGAGTGATCCATTGCTCAATACCAATGGTCTATAATCACCAGTTAAAAGTTTATTATATAGAAAGATGTAAGATATAGAAAGATATATAAAGAAATGCTGATAATCATTCTGTAACAAGAGTCATACTTACTGATTAAGAACAGGAGAAATAATGCAAATGCATCTTTATGAAATTAGCATTTTCTAATAGCATTTATAACACAGACCACAGAATAAAATACCCAGTAGTCTCACATGGGGTTTAATATTAAATTAGCATCCTTCTGCTGAAGACAATTTGCATATGACCATGAAAATCACCAGGAGCATAGGCAGAGGCTGAATCTCTGCCAACACAAAGACTGGAAGAACTATTTCTACAATACTCCAGCAGCCTAGGAAACACTGTAACTACAATAGCCACTGGCTTTACCCGACAGAACGCTTGCAGATCTACCTCCTTAAGCACTGCGCTACTCAGGGTACACAACAGCGTTGGAATGCAAAAAGATACTTACCTAATGTTGACCAACCAAACATAGCGACTACTACAATAAGACGTATAATGAAGCTGACAGTCCCAGAACCTGCCAGCAGTACCAGCCTGCACACCAGCATTGCTACTGTCAGGGGCAGGATACAGTAACCCAGAACGCACAGACTCTGGAAAAAAGATCTGGAACAGAGAGACAGAAATGGGAAAAAAGTAGTTAAACCAAAGCACTGAAGAAACTCCATGCACAGAAGCATTTTAACTGCTTCTAAGCAAACCAGCACTCACATAGTTCCTCCAAGAAGCTTTGAGTTTAGTGTGATGACAACTGCACCAAACCAGATGATGACGAAGACCTCAGCAAACTGGGGCCCTCCATCATCTTTACTGTCTGCTGATCCACCCTGAAGCATCCTGTTGTAGGCAACAGAGAAAAGGAGTCATTTGCAATCAGTGACTGAGTTTTCATAGACTTGGAGCAGGTGGCAGAATAGGAGCCTGAAACACTGATCCCCAGTTAGGCTGCAGACCGATCACTTTTCATCGGTTATTTTTAGTAGTGTCCTCACAGTAGTATTTTGTATAGAAAAGCAAAATAATGCGGCCCACTTGAGGGCATTTCAGTCCGTTTGTTTACTCATTTTGTGGACTGTGTAAGCATATAGAGGAGAATAAAACCATAGACAATAGGCTAAAAGGTGAAAATCAAAGTACCAAAACTTTGGTAACCTCTCAAAAGAGGCAGTGTAGCGCATGATAAAACATCAAAGCCTTAAGGAAAGCTTATAACTACTACAGGACACAAGCAACCCAAAGCCTGGAAAAAGTGAGCGTGCATTGATTCGAATATTTAAATTACACTATATACTTCCTCTAAAGCTTTCCCAACATTTTACTGGATGGTTTGTGTACATTGAGTACGTAGGTGCACCTCAATTTGTTGATATCACCAACATTTCCATCCTACCACAGGCAGATCTGCGCACATATGCTCCAGTGGAGCACCCGAAACTCCTGGGAGCTCCCATCATCTCCCATCTATGAACTCCTACAACAGCCTCTCTTCTTCCATTGCTTCTCCAGGATACAGAGCACATACCCTGCAGCTCTTAGACAAAGATTTTGGCCTGCAGGTTAGGGTCAAAGTCAGCCAAATGCATCAGAATCAAGGACAATGTGAATCGTGATACCTTTCAGTAAAATCATTCTTAAGACAGGGGACTGGGAAACATTCACACATAAATCCCAAATTTAAAGAAGGGAGGTCCTAATGGCCTTGAGGTGTCACAAGCACATTTTATAAGAAAATCTAAACAGGCAGCATTTGCAGAAGACCACAGAAGGATGAGATGAACTTCATCTCAACATACATAATCAGAAATTTTTACTTTCTCATTTCTCCAGTGTAAAAGATTATAAAAACCCAAATCAGCCCACTATAGGTACTTACAGCGCAAGTGAAACACAAAGCACCAAAGGGCCCCAAAGATCCCCTGTAGGTAAGGGAAAAAATAAAGTCATAAATGTCATAGAATGAAGCTCCGTTTCATTTTACTGGGAGTAATAAAGCATCTTTTCCAAATTCCAACAGATCACTTTCCATATTATACTGTCTTGTAATTTTCTTATTTAGCATCTTACACCATACCCTGCAATAGAATTTATTCAAAGCCTGCCAACGGTTAAAGCTGCCTGTTCTACCTATTCTGGCACACGTTCCACCTGGGTAGAGCTTTCCTAGCACCCTGATTTTTCATGTTTGCTATTCAGCATTCTACAGCAACAGAAAGAATACAGAACTGATGCTTCTGAATCCCCGTTCCCGTGAACTCTTCCTTCTCCAGTGTAGGCAAAGTCTGTTGGCAAAATATCCTTCCAACATTTTGAAAATCTTATACGTACAGTCTCTGAGGAGCGCACTACTCTTCTTTGGATACATGACATGGACAAATTTCTTCCCAACGGCCTTCAGATCTCTCATCTGAAACAAAGAAGTAACACTTCAATTTATTCTTTCATAAAAATTACAGTTTACAACTAAAAGCAGAAAGATAGAATTAAAGCAGCATCAATGGTAAAACAAGACAGGATCCAACCCAAGGACTCCTGTAGCATCCTCTGCAACAAAGAATGCCTACTTTTTCTACGTTCCTTAACGACCACTATATTATATCCTTTAATAATACCAATTAAGACCAATAATTTTTTTGCTCCTCTAGGAAAAGAAAATAAAAAATCCTATTAGTCAGGTCAGTTTTCTTCCAAGCTCCATCTGAGGCTTTTACCTATGCAAAGATTTTGAGATCACAAAAAAACTTTAGGGCTGTTATTCAGATCTTTTTTGACCCGCAAGAATTCATTTTACATGGCTAGATCTACAAAAAGCATCCCTAAACTTACAATACAGTACAAGTCAAGTAGAGCTATGCAAAAATACTGGTTTTGCACAACAGTTGGCCAAAGACAGCAGCAAAACACATGTTTTGCTATAGAGAGAAGCACAGACTCACAATAGTATCCCTAACAGGCTCATCCAGTGTGGAGTAGTCTTCATCGGGAGAGCGAGATCCCACAGGAACAGTGATCTCCCCTTCCACTGGAATGTCTTCAGATATTGACACATCTGCAAGACCTGCAAACTAAATGTTTTTTAAAACCTTTAGAGAAAAAAATACAAACCAGCTCATACTCACTTCAGATGTTTTTCAGCTGGTTTTAGGATGAAAACAACTACTCAGAATTCAAAGATATAACACTTAATAACACGGTCAACAACACAGCCCAGCTGTCGTCCGCTCGATTTAAACAACAGACAGTCTAAAGAGGTGAGTCGGTCTGTATAAGCAAAGCATTTCTGTTTCCATCAGTAACTCCCAGTAACCTGCTTTCTGTTTTTTATTTAGGCAGCAATAAGTAATGGAAGTAAAAAGCTTGTTTGTGTTTTTCAAGTAATGTACTGCCTGACAGACGTACAGCCGCACCGACACACGAGTGCACCGTCTTTCATGGACTCTGTGGGGAAACTACTTGTCAGAGCCTGTGCAGACATCCACAGCCCCAGCACGAAGTGAAGGCTGTTTAGCGCCGAACGTTAACAATTCGGCGTTTTTGCCACTCAAGCGGCAGGTTAAAACACTCGAGTTCCCAGAGATGAAAGCAAACAGGGAACAGCCCGACCAGTTCCACAGCGAGCCCTCGGGAAGAGGGGCAGGCGACACGCCACAGGGAGGGAGCGGCCGAGGGCCGACGGCTCCTTGTCCCTGTCTTCCGCTCCAGCCGGAGGCCTCCCAGCGCCCCGCTCCCAGCGCCCCGGCCCGGCAGCCGGCCCTTGCCTCAGAGCGGGAGGGCCGAGCGCCCCGGCCCCACCACCCGAGCCCGGTGCGCCCGGAGCTCCCACGACGCTGCTGGGCCCTCTCCTGCCCGGCAAAAGCCGGGGCCGGCCGGGTCGCAGCCCCGCTCCGCCGCTCCGCCCGGAAGAGCCCGGGGACTCCCAGCCCGCTCCCGCCGCCCCACTCACCAACGGGCCCCCAGCGCCGCTCCCCTCGGCCGCCGCCATCTTGGCCGCCCGGGCGACGTGGAGCCCGTGCTTGCGTCATCACCCCGCGCCGCCGCCGCGTCACGCCCCGCCGGGGCGTCCATGGCAACGGGGGCGGGAACCCACCCACCGCCCCGCCGGCAGGGGGCGCCCTCGCCGCGCTGGGCC
>VZSF01009458.1:690783-832511 GCA_013398295.1 Chionis minor | reverse complement strand
TCATCAAGGACGGCAACGCGCTCATCGCCGCCATACGGGGTGAGCGGGGCGGGGGCGGCGGCGGCGGCGGCGGCGGCGGGGGCGCGGCGGCCTCCAGCCCCCGGGGAGCGGGAAGGGCCCGGGGATCGCGTCCTGCCCTTCGCCGCCGGCGATGCGCCGGCCGGTACCGCGGTGCCGGAGGTGGTCCGGGGATAGGGCCTCTCCAGGGCTGCCGGCGCCCCTCTGCCCTGGGCTGAACGGGATTTCTCCTTCTTGAACACAACCCCGCAGCCGTGTTCCTGGGAGCCCACCTTCCACTCGGCTCCCGCAGAGCCTCATGGCCCCCTGCCCCGGCGCTGGGCGGCTGCCTTCATTGCCTCCCGTCCCCATGCTTGGCAGCAGCCGGCATCGCGTCCGGGTGGGCTGGCAGGCCATGGGCAGCCAGCTCCGCATCCCACCACGCCTGGGTATCCATTCAGAGCTGGCCCTGCACAGGGACAGGTTGGACTCCATCGTCCCAGTGAGCTGGGCTGACACCACCGGTGTCCCAGGGCAGCAGCCGCTGAGCCCATTGAGCTCTCCCAGGCACCGCCTTCGTTTCAGGAGAAGAATCTTGTGCTCGGGGAAGACGCTGAATTATTTTGCTTTACCAAAGAACGGGTGGGACGTGGCGGGGGCAGCACGGGTCACCTTGTCACCCAGCCCACTTCCCTGGGGTGGCTCACTGTGAGAATGAGAGCGCTCCGTCCAGAGATAGTCCTTAGTCCTTCTTTTGTTGCGGGTGTTTTATTCTTTTTTTAACAAGGATGAGAATTTTTTACAATTAAATGTTGAGTCCAGTGTTGACTTTAGGGGAGTCACTTGTTCAGAAGTACTGACTGAGACCATCGGAGGTACCTGAGCCAGGTTGTGTCATCTGAAACCACACAGTCCTGTGTGTTTAACGCTTTACTGACCCGTCCTTCTGCTTCGGTTTTTTTTTCCCCTCCAAGACCTGCAGATATACTTTTCCTGTGTCGCTTCTCGCATCTTCTCTGCATTTATAAATGTGCATAAAAATATGGCCAAAGGTGTATGACAGCACAGCATCTATGAATGCTGCGCTTGCATCAGCCCAAGTGAAGACAAATAAAAAGAATTAGCGGGGCAGACTCTGATCATGCGCTGTTTTTCTTGCCAGCTGGTTGGTTTTACTTGGTATTAATAGGTTTAGCTGCTGCCCTTTTGTTAAGAATAATTCAGAGCTTCCTTGTTATCAAGGCCATGGCTGGAATAGCCTGTGTTTGCCCATCTGGAAAACAGTGAAGACAAAAGCTTGTGTGACTGAAACAGCAGACGTCACAGGGCTGTAAGATGCTAAAATGTACAACAAAAAGACCCCAGAAGTCTGCTGAGTGCAGGGGAAAAAAAAACAAAACGAACAAACAACAAAATGAAAACCAAAGTGATTTTTAACAAGCTTGCTTATTAATGTAAATACTTTGCTTTTTTTCCATCACTTTGATTTAATGTTTGTAAACCCTAATGCTTCTCTTGGAGTAAGGATGCGAGAGGATTTTGCTGGGTCAGCAGATCCGTCCCAGTGAGATTGGGCAAGGAGGAAGGGAAGAAGTAGAAGGAAACTTGAGTACACCCAGACAGCACAGATAACCCCCAGAACTGAGGAAACCCCACATTTCTGGCCTGAAATGCTGTGGGGATGGTTTTGTGCTGTTTCCTTTTTGAAGAGTGCAGCTGAACGAACAGGCTGCGTGAACAGGGCGGCTTGGTAGAGCAGGCTGCTGGGCACGGCACCCCTTCCCATTCAGTTAACAAGTAACTTTAA
Source organism: Chionis minor (assembly GCA_013398295.1). Lineage (NCBI taxonomy): Eukaryota > Metazoa > Chordata > Aves > Charadriiformes > Chionidae > Chionis > Chionis minor. The sequence goes on along the minus strand of VZSF01009458.1, from coordinate 830,707 downwards.
AAAAAAGTATTCTAAGCCTTCCTCTCTGAATGCTGTCCATGCAGGACTTCAGATCGGAATTTGGGGCTTGTCACTGTCCCTTGGGTAAACACCTCGGGCTGGCGGCTGGTAAGTCCCGCTTCCTGGTTGGGGAGAGCGATGGCTGGTGATTCGTTTCTGCCCCTTGCCAGTGCTGTGGGATGGATCTGTCCCTCAGCAGCTGGGAAGCAAAGGTGATTACAGTCTTACCAGGAGGGAGAGAGTGTGAGATCTCTTCATCAAGGGTAAAGGGTTAATTATGATGATTTTTCCAGTTGGACCTGTTATCTGTCCAGAGGTCCTGCCCTCCACTTTACCCTTTCAATGGGTGAGGCACCTTCTTGGTTAAACCTTTGGCCAAACTCTTCCCAGGTATTGACTCACTGCACTGAATACAGACCTCTGGTGACTTTACAGATGTATATATTGTCTGCGTGTTTGCTGATTAATTAATGAATAAACTCCAACATAAGATTTAAAGCAAATCAGTCCCCCGTTTTGCTCAGACTTGTAGACATGTCAAACACCTGCTGTCTCCAGCTGGTGGGCTCTTCAGCCTGACGTGGTGATGGAAACGGCCAAACAAAAGACTCAGGTGCAGCACAGTCTGGGTACAAACACATGCATCCGTGTGAATTATGCAGCACTCATGCAGGCTGCCAAAGAAGAGAAATGCAGTTCCCCACTGTGGGGAAAATAGGGTCTGCTGGGCTTTACATGATCTGCTGGAAACACAGTCCACACTTAGACTCAAAAACCTGAGACTGCCTGAAGCTGTCTTTTATCTTCCGTTTGCCAAGCAATAGGGGGAAAAAAAGTGAGTGTGACTTTACATGGAGTTCTGCAGGACCATCAGTTTGTGTTCTGGGTGAAGCCGAGTGCTTTTGAGTTGGCTGCGAAATGGGGAGCATGTATGTTGTTCTTTTCTGGGTTGCTGGCAGTGTTCTTCTTGAAAGTGTCCAGCCAGTTAAAGTTGTCTCAGCCTACCTGCTGGGTAGTAAAATATTAGGACTGTTCCAGCAGAGTCTCTAGAAGCTAAAAAAGAAAAAAAAACACTTGGTATCACTTTATTATGTCTACATTGCTAGCTAGGCATCCATCGTCTAATAAGACTCCTATTTGGAGATTTTTGGATGTCTTTTGAATTTTTGTAGCCCTTTTACTCTAGATTAATTCTCCATTATTGTATTTGTAGCAAATTAAAATATGAACTGGAGTGCAAACTTTTTAAACAAGTCATTCAAGTGCCGTGGAATTGTAAATGTAATATTAAATGCTTCCAGTAGTATATGTCTAGCTGGTAGGTATGCTGTTGTAATTAAATGTATTGCTTGTTTTGAAAATACATGTACTTCCTTCTGTTTCCCAGTTTTAAGCCCGTCCGTGGTGATGGTCAGCGATGGTGAGCGGTGAATGACTGCGAGTGTGAGCTGGCTGTGATGTGCTGCAGGGAGCGGTTTTAAGGCAGCCACGTCTTTACTCCAGACTTGTTTGCTGGTGTTTATACCCAGCAGTCTCGAGGGTCACAGCGACCCAGTCCCTTCCTCAGAGGAGAATATCCTGTTGATCTGGATGAAGTGTTGTTTAATCCCCTTCCCTCAGTGATTCCCACATGTGGCATGCATGAGAGGTGCAGGTACCCGGCGCTTTCTCAAGGATACGAGTGAAAGCTCAAGGGAACCCCACTCGTGGGTGCTCACTCTCTATCCCGGAGAGGAGAAGAGACAAGTCCCCCTTTTCTGTGGGAGAAGCCATGGCATGGAGATCTGCTAGGGACTGTCTGTCCTGGGGAGTCCATCTGTCGACACAGCTTGGGAGCATTGCTCCGGTCGGCCCCTAAGCCAAGACTGCCACTCCTGAGCTCCCAGATGGGGAGGCAAGGGCAGTGGGGACCATGGTGGGGGTACTTGGCCCTTGGTGAAGAAATTCATCCGCTTCTGAGCTGCTCCTCCTCTACAGGAGTCTGCCGACTTCAGCCTCCCTTCACGTCTCTAATGAAAAGCTTAACTTGCCTTCCCATTCCTTTCCCTTTCCCAACCCAGGGAGAGGCTGGAAGCGCAGCCAGGGCCGCGGGGTAAGTGCTTTCCCAGGCAGGAGGGTTTCCCCGCCTCTCGCTCCTCTGCAGAGAGAAGCAGGAGGGAGTACTCTGCCCGGCACAGTTTTTCAGGGGCCAGCACTGGAAACCGTCCCTGGAAAGCCCTGCCTCTGTTGGGCTGGCGGTTCGGCAGAGCCAGCAGCAGCTCCCGCATGGGTTAGCTCAGATTGGGGAATGGGCTAAAGGAGGGCTTCCAGCAGCAGCCAAGGCTTGTGCTGCTCCAAAGCATGTGCATTGGAGGAGGCTTGTCTGGGGGCTGCAGAAAGCCCCTGCCCAGCTCACACGAACTGGAAGGCACATGTTTGTGGTTTTAGTTGTGCCGTCCTGCTCTGTGGAGGAGGGGGAGACAGTAAGGGGGAGCTTCAGCTCATATGCTCAGTGCCTCAGTTTCCCCTTCTGCAGAGCAGGTAGTGCTTTAGGGCTTTGTCTGAAGTGGGGGGCTGTTACCCAAATGAGGGGTGCACTTCGGTGCCTTAAACTCCTCTTGCCTTTCAAAGGATTAAGAGAAGCTGGTTCCACCCTACCCACGCAACTCTGGCATGTTACCTGCTGAAATAAATAAAATAAAATACCACGGGTAAAGCCCTCCTGAGTGCTGTGCAGCTCCCCATGTTCTGATGTGGGTCCTTGTGCAATTACAATCACACAGTTGCTGCCTTTAAGTGTGGTTTTTTTTTTTCTCTTGCTGAGTGACAAACCCCTGACAACTGACTATACGTGGGACACCGTAAGATGACTAAGTGTAAGGTTGTGCCAAATGAGAAATTAAACTGACTAAAGCAGAGAAAAATATTGTTCATTTGTAATAATCTTGGGCATGAAAGTCAGTGATAGCAAATAAGTTACTTTGAGACAGAAATGTGAGTTATTTTTGCTGTAAAGTTGGCTGCATCCCTTCTTTTTTGTGCCAGGAGTACGCAGAGTTGCTGGCAGTGCCAAGTGACGGTGCTGGTCCCATACGCTGCACTGGCATTTCTGAAGCCCACTATGGCCTGGACTTGGTCGGGGAGGGAGAGGGGCTGGGAAGTTACCCTTCTCCACCACAGCTGGGGTGGCCGGATGGCATCTTCACCTGCGGTGCAGTTCCTTGGCACTCCGTAGGCTGCTGCTGCTTCGGGGCTGCTTCACTCTCCCATGAAAGCTCAGCGCTCCTCGCTGGCCTCCATGGAAACAGCGAGGTCTGCTTTGCTTAGCGCATGGTGGGCTGGCATCCATCCTCTTGGGCTGGCCAGGGCTCAGCGTGGGCACCAGCGATCCGTCCCTGGCAGCAGCTTGTTTGTGTCTTGGAGCTCGCGGCTCCATGCCATGGTGACCAGCACTGGTGTCACCGACAAGATGCTGCAGGCTATGTGCTTGAGGCTGCAAACAAGGATGTCAAGAGTAGGTGACTGTGTAGCATCATCGTTGTTGTAAGAATGGCTTCTTTACAGCATTTTCTTCCTGTGGCTCAATATGTTGGTCTTTTTGGAATCTGTCCTGCTTGCTGCACTCTGCTGTGTGTGTGGTAATGCAAACCCATGTAATTTCCCCCTGGTCTTTGATCTTCTCTTGCAATTATATATCAAATGGAGTTTGGGAAATGTCAAGTTGAGTCTCTTTTTACTAATATACGAGTGCTGCAATGGTGTAAACTGCCCTTTGAAGCTGGAAGAGCTTTGAGAACTCATGCAAATGTTGTATACGTGGTTTTGAACTTTATTTCTGTACTGCATAAAGTTTTGCAGATTGCTTCTGGCTTTGGATGTCAGTTAACCAGTCTCCACAGGCAGTGCAAGTGTTTTATCCTGGAAGGCTAACATTATAAAGGAATGTGAAGAGGTGTCTATGCCTGTGGAGCACGTGGCAGTCTGTAACAAAAGGGACTGGGTGGGCTTTTCCCCTAAAACGGGGGAGGAAACGGGGACCGAGGGAAAGTCCCACCATCATCCTCTTCCCCCCGGTCCAGCACCGCTGTACCATGTGTGGGAATTCGCTTGTCAGCTTGGAGGGCTCTGCAGCCTCAGCATGGCAGACCTGTTCTCAACAAGTTTCTGTGTTGTTGTTAGAGGTGGTGCTTGAGGGTTTAATGCTTTGAAGTGTAGAGAGCATAATGTTGACAGAATGTGGTATTTTAATGACATTAAAGCAGCCTTGGAGTGGTCTGTCTGCCCAGTTCCTGCAGAAAGCCTGTTTGCTGGTTCGTGTAAAATCTGTAGAGACAAAGGCTTGAATCTGTTACTACAGTATGTTACAGCCAGATACTGTTTTTTGCCTACGTCCGAACAAGCCTAAAGCTCCTCTGGAAAAGGAGGAACAAGTGTGTCCCACGCGTGCCCCTCTCCTGGCGCAAGAAAGGCTGCTGCTCTCCAGGCAAACATTAGCTCTGCACTCCAGGCAGAGCTTGGCATCGAGGTGCCTGCATTAAAAATATCCTGTCCTACAAAGACAGCTTAGTTGTGAGCCAGCATATGGCACATTAATGAAGATGTGCATAGAAATTGTCCGTGTGGATACACAGAGGCCTTCTGTCTCATGGAAAGTTGCTCATTAAACTGCCCAGTATACCCTGGGGAATCTGGAGTCCAAACAACGCTTGTATAAGCAGTTTCTCTGATGCCACTGGCTAGGTGAGTGTGAAGGGGTTGCTCGTGTGCCTGGGTCGGAAATGCAACTGCTGCTGAGCGGGTCTGGCTTCTTGAAAATTGGTCTGTCCTCTTCTTTGTCCTCCGATTGTATCCTGCACTTTCCTGATGCTGCACCCCAGCAACAGTCAGTACCCAAGCCTTGACCTGAATGGATGCAGGATCAGACCCTGTACCAGTAGGCACAACTCTCAACACAACTTGGCCATGACTGGGTATAATCAGCTGAATAAGTTCTCAGTGGCCTCATTAGCTTGGCTGATCTGCCATTCCTGCATTTGGATGTGGCATTTGTCATTACACCAGCTTAGGTGGGACCTGATGACCTGATCCTGGAGCTGCAGACAGAGCAAGCAACTGAACGCTCCTGCCCAGAGCAGGGCTGAGTTCAGCCAGGTATCAGCCCTGCTGCCTTGTCAGTCACCTTCCAAATGAGGGATGTTGGGGAAAGCATCTCAGAGAAGAAACACAGACACAGATCTGTTGCTTGTTCCCTGACGCTTTCCCACTCAAGCATCACTGAAGTCTTTTGTTTCACTGTGGACCTGGGTTTCCATTCATGCTGGTGGCACTGGGAGGAGCTGCCTGGGGCTGACTCTCCAGAAGGGGATGGCTCACTGCTCCAGGGACATCTTCCCCCTTGCTCCTGGAGCACATTACGCTATAGCAGCTAGTGTTAAGCTGTTTCTGGCCTTCAGCAGGGGAAAAATGACTTGCTGGAAAATACATCACTCCCCTCTAGCAATAATGTATTCTCCTTGTACTTGTCTGCTCCTTGCTGGTCTGCTCCCTTCTCACTGGGGTTTTCATCCAGTAAGGGCTTCAGTTACTGCTGATTAGTTTTAAAATTTTCTCCTAACTTCTCAGCTCTAGTTGCCTGAAGAGACATCAGACCTATTGCCATCTTAAAAACAATCAATTGCTTTAGGGTGATGTGCGCACCTAGATACGTCCAAGACCTAAACCAATTACACTCAGTAAGTAAAAGACATTGAGGTCATGTTAATTTAGCCAGGAACCAGGATCCTCTGCAAAAGAGAAGTATGCAGTAACAGAATGAAAATGTCTTCTTGAGGTTTTGGAGATCTATGTGCTCCTGAGGATCACTGTGCTACAGCGCTGTGGGCTGTGGTTTGCACCGTCTTATGGCAAAGGTGATAGGAACGCCTGGAAGCTGTTCACACAGAGAGCATGGGAGGCCTTCAGTAGATAAACTGTATGTGTGTGTGTATGTGTGTCTGTATGGGGGAGAGACCACAATATTCTGCAGTACTGGTAACACACAATACCATTTACAGAAGTGATACTGGAAGTACTCTGGCATCATTGACCTAACAGTATGTGCATAACCATATCCACCAAATGTGATTCCTTTCACTAAAAAAAAAATTACATAACCTTTTTTCCTCTATGGGCATGTGTCTCTGCCTTTGAGTTCAAATTCCCCATCCCCTGCAGCAGCTCTGAAGCAACGCTCGGCTTGCAAAAAAATTTTGACTGTGTCTGTACATCAACGCAGTGGACCTCAGCTCACGTGCTGCCGGCGCCACTCTCCCTGGCGAGCATCTGTGCTCTGCAGCATCCTCAGGACAGGTAGGAAGAGGGAAGTCTCTTTCCAGCCGGCAGATGATGAAGCAGATCGTTTTCCTGGGCTGTAGGCACTGTGCGCAGAATCTAGGGCCTCAAGTTGGTGCAAATCTAAAACAGACATGGTTTAACCAGAAAAACAATGGGGAAAAAACCACCAACTTCCAAAAAGCCAACCCTCCCCCCAGCCGCCAAAGCCGTATCTTCAGATGCAGGCAGGAAAGACGAGGCGCATGCACAGTATCTACTCCAGTTGCAAGGCGTATCTTACCCCTTGTTTTGGCGCTCATTGGCGTGTGTTTGTTAGATTTTGCTCCAGGCCAGAGCAGTTTGCTCACCCTGTGTGTTGGCGCTGTCGTCTTTGCTTTGCCGTGTGGCTGACGCACCAGGCTTGGTGGCTGCACCGCGGTGGCTCCCACGAGAGCTGCATGGTGCCAGGCTCTGCGGGAAGCGCCGATGCCGCCTCGTTGCCCTCTCTGCGTGAGCCAGGTCTGCCCCCAAGCTGGGTCCATTGGGACCCCAGCCTCCTCCTCCGGAACTGCTGCCTTCGGCTGATTACAGCTGGTCTGTCCACAGCTGCCCAAAGCACGCCCAGGCTGATCGGAAGCTCAGGGCAGAAATATCAGCTGGGGTCACTTCCTGCCTCCCCCCAGCCCCTACTGAGGCAGCACCAAGTGCCAGCGCTCTCCCAGCCAGAGCAGGGCCAGGTGAACGGGCTGTGGACCACCAGCCCTGGTCTCCAGCTTAAAACAAACCAATGCGCAGTATTTTGTGATGGCTTTTTCCAGGCCAACCAGTGCCCCGATATTCTTCTGGAGAAATTGCCTGCATACGTTGGCTCAAAGGGACAGGGTAAGAGGTTAAGTGTTTAAGTTCACATGTTTAAGTATATTTTTTCTTCTGCCACATGAGACATGCAGAGAGCTTTTCATCCATATTCTGTTGCCTTTCCTGGCTCCTTCCCTGGGAGGATGTGGGTGTTATCCATGTTTTGTAATGTGTCTGACAGCCCACGGGCTCACAGCAGCGCTGCTGCTGACCAAAGAGTTTCCTCTTGAGTCACTGTGTGAAGACTCAGCTTTTCTGGCTTTTTTCTTGAGAAATTTTTGGAATATTTTATTTATTAATCCTGTTGGTAGCACACTGGTAACTACACATGTGGCATCCCACGTTCGCCCACAAGCTCTTCATGGGTGGCTTCTGTCCTGCTGTGAGCCAGCCCAGCCCCGTGAAGCGGCAACAGCAATCCCGCTCGATCTGCAGCCAGAAACCTCCCCATGGTGTGCTGCTGGCCGTGCGCTCCTCGGCCCTGTGCCGCATTGTACCTACCTAGAGAACATGGCTCTAGCACTGAACTCTGGTAGCCCAGCCATGGATCTGGTCTGCGAGGAGGAGCCGGAGTGCCAAGATGGTCCATTCCCCCAGCGGGGAAGGGGGCAAGAGTGTGCCATGGATACTGGGCTGCGGCACCACACGCTGCCAAAGAGGTGCCTTTGCTGCCGGGCACGCTGCCCTTCAGCACAGCCTTTAAGAAGTACAAAGTTGCTATGCAGTTTGAGTAACTGTGAGGTTTATAGGAAAAAAGGACAAACTTCTTTCCTGCGAACAAGCAGTGCTATTTTACAGACATTGAACACACCAAAATGAAAGTTCCTTTGAAACTGCTGGTGAAATTCTGCAGGTGACAGTTGTGTTTTTTCTTACTAAGCATTAAATCAATGCATTGAAAGTGTAAACCTATTTGAATTTCTGATATGTATGCAGAGAAAAGCTTTTGGAAACTTCCCGGTTTTGTTTTGGTGACGGTGGACTTTACCACATGGGCTTTTGTTTTGCCTTGCAGACTCCTCACCTCTGTCAGCTGAGCTCCTCCTTTGGGAGCTGCGATCCCCATGTTGTGCTGGCTTTTCCTTTCTGGCTTTTCCTTTCCCCCTCCTTTCTAGGGCACGTTCCAAAACTGCCTTTGTGGCTGGTATATTTTTTTGTCACCAAACTCTCCATACAGGTGAATGTGCAGTCACGAGTTGTTCAAATGACGATGAGTGGCTGAATAGCCTGTGATAAAGTTTATAAATACAAGTAAAGCCCAGAATTCAGGTTGCTCTCTGCAGTCTGTTGTCTCTCCTTTTTTTATCCTGTTCCTCCCGCCACGATTGGTTTTGAAGTGCTGAGGCCAGATGTTTTTAAAACGAGTAATTCTCCTAATCTTACTAAACCTCATGGCTGTGAAAATGGAGAACAAGGGACATGACCTGTTCCTGTGCCATCAAACAATGAACTGGAGACCTGCAGGGCATCTGGGGACGCTCTGTGATGGAGGCACAGAGCCAGACCCCCGAGTCCTCCTGGGACGTGGGGTTTGCAGAGATGCCCAGAGGTAGGGTAGCTCTTGGCGAAGCCCACCCAGCTGTGCTCTGCAGAATGGGTGGATCTGGGCTGTCGCAGTGCTGGTCAAGTGAAGGTGTGCAGGGGGCACCCAGGTGGTGCTGGCTGGCACGGGACAGGCCATGTCCACGCTGGCAGCAGCTCCCAGCCCTGGAGCAGGAGGGATGCGCATTCCTCCCTGCGCTGAACCACTTCGGATGGCTTGTAAGCTGCTCGCGAGTCTTCCCCTTGCACCGTGTGTGACTCATCTGGCCTCCTGCCTGGCCCTCTCTGCGCCCTTATCGAAGGAAACTCTGAAATCATCGCGTGTTGGGGGAGCGAGCCGCTGGCTCCACTCGCTCGCTGGAGCTGCCTGCAAAAGCGCTTGGTTTTAACTCGCCTTGCTCCTGCCTGGGAAGGGTGGCTGCTGGAAAGCTGAGATGAGATGCATCTGATGGTTCTGCAGATCATAAGATATCTCTGTGGGGATTGCTAATGCTCTGCCCCGGATAAGAGTCTGTTGTTTTCATGTTTGTTTTCTCTGTGTTCGTACTGCTTGTACAGCAGGGAGCTGAGGCTCTTGGAGCACACCCTCTCCTGCTGCTTACGCCAAACCAGCCGTGCCAAAAGCTTGCTCCGCTGCTCTCGGAGCCAGGGAGCTCCAGGCAGCCTGAAGCACCACAAGGATTTGTGCAGCTCTGCCCTGTCCGTACTGACCAGCCACTTTGCACGAGGTTCCCTGATGCCATGGGGAGATGGGCTGCTCAGCCCCTCCTCAACAGCTTGCTACAACTGAGGGAAGAGAAAACTCATTTGCGTTCTGTGGTTCAGCTTTTTGGTTTTATTTATTTATTTATTTTCCAAAGAGTCTGTCCTTTATTCAACATCCCTAAACCTTATCCCCATGGGTAGGGGAAGGCTGTTAGAAAAGGCAACTGGCCTCCGTGGAATGGTGATGTAAATAGGTATATAAATAGGTGCAGCAGACAGAGCCACCTGCTAGCCTCACCCTACTTCCATCTGGCCGCCTGCTTGAAGTACAGCCCCAGTCCCCATGGTGATGCCCAGCTGCCGCAGCTCACCTGGCACTGCCGTCCCTGCACTCGTCGGCAGCCTCGGCGTGCTCCGCTGCAGGGGAGCAAGCATCTGGCAGGCTCTGTACTTGAAGTTTGGTAGGAAAACATCTCCATGCTGCTGCCCTCAGAGCCCTCCTGTGACAAATGTGGGAGCTGCTGACGCCCCAGCACAGGAATGCCAGCACCACCTTCCTCTGCGGCGCTGATGCCTTCGGAGCCGGGGAGCTGGGCAGCGTTCCCCTCACAGTACGGTCTCAGCAGGCTCTCCTTCCTTTCTTTGAGTTTAGTACCCTGCAGGGCAGTGCTGAGCAATTCACTGTTGCAGTGACGGTTGGGTTTGGACACGAGATGCTCTGAAGTTCGTGCAGGTGTAGCGGCAACCAGCTCCCACCTTTGAGGTTTGGTCCATGGTGGACCAGAAGCCTGCAGCGGCATTTTTTCCTCAGCAAATCTCTGCATCTGCAACCCTTTGAGCATTTGCTCCAAAAATAGTTATTCCTGACGGAGCTCAGCTGAGTGATGAAACTGAGTCTTGTATTGGAAACGTGCTGTGTGGCACTCCTTTGTATCAGTGAGGTGCGGAACACAACCGCGGGCTGTGTCACCCCTGTCCTGGAGCTGGGCTGAGCCCAGTGTTCACAGGCGGTTCACAGGTTCCTGGCACCCTTGGGTGCTGTGTTCATGCGGTCTTCATAAAGCATGTTTTCTTTTGCATCACCTTAACTCAACTGAAATATGAAAAAATAGTGATTTCCTAATGGTCAGGCTTTGTCTGGAGCTGGATTGCGAACGAAGGAATTCCTTTTGCAAGAGTTTGGGGTGAAATAATCTATGAGATGGACTGACTGCTGCCGGCAGAGGGGTGTTTGCCAGGCCCTTTGGTCTTCTGGGGTGGTGGGAGCTCTTCATAGTGCAACTTACCTGTAAACCTGGGGTTAAAATTAATGGAGAAAACTCGGTCATTTCCCCTCTTATATACTGGATGGATGTCATGACACATATGATTGAGACAAATTATAACTGTAGTATTTCTTAATGCACATTTCATCATTTCTGCTGATTTCTAAGGCTGCTAATCTTTTTTTAACTTCATTTCAGTTAGCCACATGTTCTGGGCTGTCTGCCTCGTGTCTTTTTCCAGTTTTGCTGAAGGAACTCCTCCAGCTTTGCAGGTCTGCAAGATCGGTTTGAAAGGCCAAAAAAATGCCAGAGGTGAAAAATTGTCCTCTGAGGAGTTCAGACATTCAAAGTGTAGTTTTACCTCTTGCATATCGTGAGAGCACTAAGAGGAGCGCTGGTGTCAGCGGTGGTTTTGTCATGCTGCTGTTCGTGGGGAGAGCGTCCCGGTATCCGTGCGCCACTGTCCCTGCCTGGCCAGGGAGGAGGCTGTGCTGAAGGTCCTGAGCTTCAGGGAATTTAAGATCATGGCTGTCCTGGTATTTCAGAAGCAAAAATCATAAAAAATGAATCTGTACACTGTCCTTTATAAAAACATTAAAAATACGGCCTCAAGTGCCATTCTCCTGGAAACCAGTACAAGCCAGTGGCTGTCACTGGGAGCGTGGTCTGCTCCATGTCTTTTCTTTAAAACGTGACTTTGCTGCGTGCTTGTCTTCCTGGTCAACGGTATCTATCACTCTGAAGGTCTAGGGATGAAAAGTTGTGCTACATAATTAGTGTGCACTTAATCAAAGGTAGGGGGAGAGTGCATCATTCTCCCTAGAGGCTGTAACCCGCATCACTGACTTCCAGTTCTCTCCAAAACAGGCCAATATACCCCAAAACTTTGTTGTCATTCCAACCTTGCTTGCTTGCTTTTTGTTTTGGTTGGACTTTTGAGCTGATACATTTTCTAACTTCTGTGCTGTTGATGAGACCGGCAGTCTCCTTCTGCTCGTGGCAGCCAGAAAAACCTCTCTGCGTGTTTAACTTCCTTGATCCGGTGTAGTAAGAGTTGCCAGCTTTTCTGAAGTGTGACAGGTATGGTATAGCAGGTTTCCAGCAGTCAAGAAGGGAGATAAGACAAACAGAAGGAATATATGATAAATGTGAAGAATTGCTATGTTGGTCTTTTTTTTTTAATTAAACAGTAAATAAAGAAAATAAGCCTGTTGAGCAAGTTTGTGCGCTTACCACAAGGTTGCCTAGTCAAGGAGAAGAATTTATGAGAATGAAAAATTACTCTTGGGACAGGAAACAGAAACTAGGTGGGGGGAAAGTGGGAGAGTGATGTGTAAGTTTAGGTAACAGTGCAGAGGGCAGATAACCAGCTTGCAAAGCAAAAGACCACTTGATAGGGAGAGTTACTGAAAAATGTGTATGTAATTGAACCACAGCCCTGCTCTTCACCCTGGAGCCTGTGCTGGATCGACTGCAGAAGTGGTGTGGCAGTTTATAAAAGGCTCTGTCAATAAAGGGCTGATTAGAAAAGATAAATATATAACAGAAGTATTAGAGGTTCAGTAAATTCCTTTGCAAGAGATTTTTAAAGTACAGCTAAATATAGCAAGTTATTTTTAGAAGTTCGTGCTAGCCATTTACTTCTGGCAAGTGGAAAACCCTTGTCAGTGTGTGAAAAATGGTGTTTGTAAAACATGTCAGTATTTCTGAATCCCCACAGCATCCAGAAAGCCTTCAGGGGCACTCAGGAGCAACTTGCCGTCGGTTAATGTAAAGCACTGTCTATGCTGTACTGGGCCATTTCTTTTAATTACCTAATGGTAAGCAGCTCTCGTTTATAGAGCAACAGGAGTGTTATTTTTCCTTGTGAGATGCTTGTGTAGATTTGGGACTACCTAGAAGGCTGACCGGAAGATTTTTTTTTCCCTTCATCTGAAATAATCAACATGTTTTTTTGTTCAAGCAGCTGTAGAGTATTTAGGAGTGTTCTGTGAGTCAGGACTCATTACTCACGTTCCTAATAGCACATCTGGGCTCAGTCGGGGTAACTTCATTGATTCAGAGTTGAGGTATTTTGGTGGGACAATGTTTGGAGACTTCATAAAGTTAGTACATGCTGCGTAAATACAACAGCAACACCGTCTCCTTCATGATGCAATTCCCTCGGAAATTCTTCAGTGGGAGTCAGTAACAATGGGCACATTCTTTTCCCTTCAGGGATCACAGCCCTCTCTTTTGCATGCTGGAGGAAAAAATGGTATTTCTCATGTTCTGCATGTCCCGTTGCTCAGCTCTCCATGAGGAAGTAGAAAATGTTCCATAGTGGCCAAGCATTGAGAAGAAATGTAGGTGCATGATCAGCTGCTGTGCATCAGGGTCTTGCCACATTCCCCTGAAAAACTGCGTTTCCAGAGTTCAGTTCCTAACCCTAAAAATTGTCCTTGGCTTAAAATGCTCTTATTTAAGTACAGAATGAACTTTTATTGTCTTTTGTTTGTTTACTTATTTGAAACTAAAAAAAAAGTGTGTGGCTGGTTTTGATATTTCTGTTTTCAAGTTGGAGAAGAGGAAAGCAAAATACAAAAATGGAGCTCCTCCTTTCATTTTATGTGTTTATTTGCATTGCTGTAGCTCAAAATTGTTTGGGGTTTTCGTTAGTTTTACAACTTCTAAGTAATATTTTGACAGTTACACATAGTCTCAAGGATGGATTGTTGATGCTGTTGGTAAGTTGCTCTGTGCAGGGCACCTCCACGCTGTGGTCTGGTGGACGCCGAAGCTTAGGAGCAGCTTGTTTCCCCCAACGGTCTCTGCTGGATGCTTTTTCACTGCCTGTGTGTCAGCTGACGCACAGGCAGGGAAACCAGTTAAAGTCACTTCTAGCCTTCCAGTGTGGGCAGGGGTGTCCCATCCTGTTCCCAGGGACACAACAGGTTGGGAACGCTGCAGGCTGTCTTGGTTCAGCTCTCCCTGCTTTTGCCTCTTTGGATTTAGCTCGGTTGGAGACAAGTGAAATTAAGCACTGCTTTACTCTAGAAATGTCACTGGCTGATGATTACTACGGTGATGGGGTGAGGGTTTTTGTCATTTTTATTTTGTTTTCTCCTTAATTTGGGGTGCACTGTGCAGGGAGCAGTATGCGACTGAGGATTAGCCAAAGACCTGCTGACCCCACTGCCCGTTCGGCCCCTGAGCTCCTGCAGGAGCAGTGATTCTTGCCTGGCTGTTTGCTAGGGAGAAGTAGAGATGGTGCTGGCTTTACCAACTGCTGCGTGGCTAACAAATGTAAAACAAGTGGGTTAGCGAGGGCATGCTTAGGTGGGAATAACCTGTGTGAGGGCACGGGCAAGCTGGCCCTGGCAGATGGGAAGTGTATGCTCTGTGACTGCCCTTCTACACAGTAGGAGGTTTTCTGTTGTTTTATAAAGTGCTTATTTCTAAAAATCTTGCTGCTTTCTCTCTGCATCTCTGTGACACCCAACATCACGTTGTGTACCTGTGGTATTAGAGGAGGCAGTCTAAGCATGGCCCTCCTTGTGTAGTGCGCAGAGATCCTGGTGGTCCCTGTAGCTGTTGCCAACGGGCTGTCACTGGCACTTCTATTTCCATGTGCTCAGAGACATGTTTTCCTCTCTTGGCAACAGGGGACGATTGCAATCACACAGATAGAAACTTAAATAAGTGCGACCCTCTTCTGGGGAGTGCGAAGCTCATTAAAGGTACGCATCTGTGACATCTTGAGCATTATGGACCCTTGAGCCGCATCTCCGTGCCCTGTTCTCCAGCTGCATCCACTCATCCCTGTGGCAGCATGAGGTGGTGCACAGGGCTGCATCCCCCCCTGCGGGGTCTGTCCTGCGGTGATGTTTTCCTTCTATTTTAAATTCTAAGCACTGGGGGGAAAAGCAGCACCACAGCCTGTTTTAGGGCTCCTGGTTATAATCCGTGCTTTTTCAGAAACAAAGATAGCAGGTTTTGTTTTGTTTTGTTTGTAGTCTTCGGTTATCTACGGTTGCTGTGAAAGGTTGTAACGAGAATCCTCTCTGGGTCTTTGCTGAGCAGGCTCTGGGGCACATCCCTCAATAGCTGCAGTCTCTGGAGCTGTGTTTACACATACATAAATACAACCAGAAAGTTCTTTGTGTACCTCTTAAAGACTAGTGAGGCTATAGCTGGCACTCCTTCCCTCCCTCCTGCCAGCCACAGCTTGGCTGGGGTTATTCTGTGCAGAGAGATGGGACTTTATTTTTACTAGAAGAGTAAATTATTGTGACCGCAAATTGTGAAAGTTGGCATCACATACTGAACGCTGTAAGGAAGAAGAGTCCTAGAGGATTCCTGATTGAATTCGTTTTGGTGCGTTTCCACAGAACTTGGATGAGCTGTACCAAGAGCAGGCAGGGTCCTTTGGGGCTGCTGGAGGTGGTGAGACTTCACGTGCTGTTTGCAGTGGTACCCCTGCCTTGGAAGCACAGTGTTACTCCTTCAGCGATGGTCCGGTTCTCCGCATGTGTTCCTGGTGCTGCATACGCAGGGCAGAGCCTGCAGCCGCCTCTCTCCAGCCCGCACCCTCTCCCTCCTGCCAGGATTCGGGTGTGCAAAGCGGGGGGTGTTTGGCAGCCACGTGTTTGTATCAGAGGGGAAAAAATCTTCCGAGTGTCTTGATAAAATGAGAGAGAATACAGGCTTATCTCTCCCAGTGTGGAGATGCAGCCCCGTTTTTCCACGCAGCGGATCTCTTCCTGCCCAGCTCCAGCTGCTGACCACAGTGGCCCCTTCCTGCTGTTGAGCTGCTTTCCTGCGGCTGCGGCTCATCCCTTTCTCCCCGTCCTCCCCCTGCCTTGTCCCGGTCCCCTGGTGTCACCAGGCCACTGTTTGGGAGCTGCTGAGGGAAGGGAGCAGTGGCAGCGCTCTGCCTCCGGCCCTGGTGGTGCCCTGGCTGCTGGAGCCCGCGGGGACACAGCATCCCAGGGGTGACCATCTTCTTCTCTTCCCTCGGTGGCTGGTGCCAGCAGGCACTGCTGCGGCTGGGTCAGCTGCCAGAGTCATCCCCGTGTTGATTTCCCAATAAACACCCCATCATTATGATAACACACGTAATACCGCAGCAGTATCCGATGCTGTCCGTCCTGTGTGTATATATAGGATTTGTCAGAAGCCCGTGTTCAGCCAAGGCTCTGTACGTGTAGAAGGACAAGTCACGTTGGTCTGTAGGAGTCTGGTTTCCATTAAACACTCCTCAGGAGCCACGCCAGGCGTTCGCAGCACTGGCTGTCTCTCCAGCTTGTCCTCTCCTTTCCGAACCCTACATCTTCCCCAGCTGTTTTTCTATGGCGGGGTCTGCGCATGGCACCGGGCAGCTGCCCCGGCCACCCCAGGGGTCTCCTTGGCGGCTGTCACCTCAGCGTGGGACAGCGGGGATGGCTGCCATTAGCTGCCGTTAGCCCTGGGCAGCAGGGTGGCACGGCGCCATGAACGCACACGGTCACTGCTCGCAGCCAGGGCTTCCTACACCCGACTTCGCTGAAGGTGGGGATGAGGATGGCTCACCAAAATGAAAAAAATTCCTTGTCCTAAGTCAAATTGGGCAGTGCTGGACTAATCAGGGGCTCTCATCTTTTTTTTTTCACTGTTAAGCTAATGTGAGATGTGGTTTGTAGCACGTCCACCTGAATTTCCTTCAGCTAGAAAATTGGAAAATAAGCGTTCAGGCTAGACAACGTTTTGAAAGGAAAATGTAACTTAAATCAGCTATACTGTTTCTTTTTTTTTCTGGTTAAAATTTATTGTGTTTGGCTTTTTCAAACCTTTCTCTGCTATTGCCCTACCCCCTGTTTCTACAAAAACCAAAAGGCAAGCAGCTCGCCAGACGTCGTTTCTCCAGTGCTGGGGCGAAACACCGTGCTGACGCTGTGCCGTGATGGAAAACCGGTGCGCGCCAACCCTCCGTCCCTGCAGGGGGATTTGTGTGCGCAGCCGTGCTCCTGGCTCGTGGGGACACACACAGACAGAGCTGGCCCATGCCTCGTCGCCCGTGCACGGGGAGGGGGGGACGGGTGGACGCCAGACAGAGGGACAGACACCGACCAGGGCAGGCAGGGGTGGTGACGGATGCAGCGCCGCCCTAGGTGTGTGGGAGGGTGGGATGCAAAGAGCGTCTCGGGTGCTGCTGGCTTTCAGAGGGGCTGCTCAGGGAGCCGGCGCTGGGTCAGGGTGGGCATTTAACCCGGGTGACTGAAGTTCACCCACTAATAAACATAGCTGAGGTGCCAGGAGGGGCTGGGCAAGGGCCAGCAGCAGCATCCAGGGAAGACGACAAGTGTTTGCAGGGGGACAAACAAAGATTTCCCTGAGCGACAACTGAATGGGAGCCTCCGGCCCCAGCCTGAAGCAAATGCTGCGGGGACTGAGAGTGAATTATTTGCTGAGGTTTTCCATCAAATCAATGACATCATTCTGTGCTGGAGTTCACCCATTTNCCCCCCCCCCCCCCCCCGGCAGCTGTGCTTAAATAGCGACATTCAGGCCTGAATCTGCCCATTCAGGAGCAAAGGTTTGACCCGTCAGAGGAAACTGCTGAACGAGGCTTTTGAGGGGAAAGCGGGGACTGTGTGCGTTTGGAGCCCTCGCTCCCTCCCCGGCCAGGGACCTGGCTGTCCCCACGTGCCACGGTTGCTCAGGGATCTTGGGGAGGGCCGGAGGGCCCCGGATTGCTCCTGACCCAAGGACAAGGGAAGCAGAACAGTCTGGGGACCTGCCAGGATCCCACGTGGACCACTTGATTTCTTCTCCCAGCATCCGATTCAGTGTTGTCCAATTTTTCTCTCCCCTTTGTAGTGGCGTTTCAGAAAACCCCATGTTTGCCACTGTGGTGATAAGTTCTTTTGTCACCGATTCTGCAGTGGAAGTGAACAAACAAAAATACACCCAGAACACCATTTTCCTTGGGCTAGAAATACAGGGGGTAGCCTATGCTGTGCAGACACAATTCCTCACTATTTCAGACCTCATTTTTGACTGTTATTTCCCCCCAGATTTTAACTGATGCCAAAAGTGATTGTGCTTGTCTTATTTTTTTGAAACAAATTAAAAAAAAACCAAAACAGCCCAACCATACTCACAGAGTTGCTCTGTTACAGCAATCTTTAGCCAAAGCAGGGGTGTGTGAGCTGGTTGCATGTTAATGTCTGTGCTGTCACCTCTTCCACACTGGCAGCTTCCCGAATTTCAGAAAGAGCCATCTCCAATGCAACCCTGCAAAGGAATCCAGCCTGCCACTGTGCATATATCTGGAGTCCAAAATTAGGGAAAATAGCAATGTAAATCAAAGCATAAAATTATTCCTTTGCTTTTGTTTTATTGTCTATGTCCTATTTCTTAAGGCCAAGCAAGTTCAGCCTCCTTCTGTTTATTAGAGAAAGACTAACCCCCCCCAAAAAGCGTCTAAGTTTGTGCAGGAAGATGTGGTTGATGGGAGGCTGTCAAATCCATCACCTCTCCCTCTCGTGCTCTGCCAGCGGGAGAAGGACTTGTTTTTTTCCTGCGGTGAATTGTTACCTGTGGCTGTCACAGCTGCCATTTGGTGGGTGATTTTGGGGCTGGGGTCTGCTGCGTTGTCACTGCCCCATCCCGGCTGCAGCTCCCCTGCCAGTGTCAGCAGACGCCTTCACAACAACGGAGCCGCTGACGAAGCTGTGAAGCAGCCACACAGGATGCAAAGACACAAAGGATTCTTTTGGCTAGAAACTTCTCTGGAAAGTCCAAAAATAATTTGGACTGAGCTACCAACCACCGTCAGGAAGTGTCTTTGCCTCAGGACTGAGTATTTCTTGACCAGTGGGCCAGGAGCAGGTCCCAGGGCCATCTGGAGACACTCTGAGGAGCACAGCTTGAGCCCTCTGCCTCATTGCACTCATCTACAGCACTATCATACTTCTCTTAGGGCTTGTGTGTGCCTGTGACCCCCTAAAGAGGGTCAGTTATTTTGAGTCCTATCTTTTTCCCCATGTTTATTTTCTGACTCTACAGATTTGTCTCCCATATAATGAAAAATTTCCCTTGAACAGTGAGAAGCTTGTCTGACAGCCTCCGTGCTCCGAGGAGCTGTGCTGATGCATGCATGGCACTGGGGACCTCTACGTCTCTGACAGCGTTCTTGCGGCGGTGGTGAATGCTGTGTTTGAAGCTCCATGTTTTCCTGCAGGGGAAATCTGTCGGTGTCTCTTCCCGTATGTAGCAGGACATGAGGCTATTGATCGGCTGTTTGTACGATTCGGTGCATTCATTAGTATTGCAGAAGCATTTTCAACAACACTGAGACAGAAAAAGAAAACGAAACAAACCAAATGCTCTCTGCAGCCTCTAATGGATATTAACTTTGCAACACTTTCTGGCGTGCTTAAATTCATGATGCCTGTGGATTTTTCTAACCACGTTTTGTTCCTTTCAGGCTAAATTTCTAAGACTTGCCACTTCTGTGTAACAGTCGCAAAAATACACAGCCTTATTGCTCTGTCCTTTTCCAGGTTACTCGTCGGCAGTACAGAAATTCTCCCAGACTTTGCAGTCCTTTCAGTTCGACTTTATTGGTGACACACTAACGGATGATGAGATTAATATTGGTAAGTTTTCTTCTTTTTGATGCAAAATTTGAGTAACTGAGAAAGTCTCCTCTTCTGTAGGAATTTGCCTGTGCTGATGGTTTCTAAACAACATCAGGAGCTGAGTTCCCCAGATGCCGGTCAGCTATTCCATAGCATATTTTACTAAGTTGAACTTTCACGGGTAGAGTTTCACATTCCAAATTCAGCGGATAATTTGTGGAGCTTTTCCACGGCTCCAGCCATGCTCTGTGCTGCCAGGCTCTGGGGAGGATGGTGGCGCGGCGCTGGCCTCCCAGCAAGTCCCGCTTCCCAGTGCCACAAAGGTGGAGTGGGAGCACTCATGGCGCTGAGCATCAGCCACGTCTCCTGATCCAGGCAGGCACTGCTCCTAAAGTTGCCTTTGCTCCTCTGAAAATGCCTTACAAAAACAAAGTGGCCCCTGCGCTGTCCTGAAAAAGGGACCAAGCTGCAAACTGCCAGGAAAAATGAATTGCTGGATGTGTTGTCGTATGGAAAATAATCGCCAGTCTCTGCCTTCACAGCAGGGAAGCCTGTGGCACAGGTGTCATACTACTCCCCACACATCTGTTTTGGGATTAGCAGTCCTAAAGCCATTTTACATCTCTGCAACTGTGCAGATTACACAGCTGCCAGCTGCATCCTGGGAGCTAAACCAAATGGCCTAAATTCCCTAAACCTAGTGCTTTCCAAATTAATCCTGCTCTTGGCTTAGCTGTTGAATGGCCGGTGCCAGTGTGTGGGTGCTGTGGTGGTGGCAGGGGTGGCAGCTGGCAGGAGGGACTGCGGGAGATCCTTCAGCCCCCCAAGGGTCTGACCCTGGCCCATGGGACAAAACCCAGGGGGCGCTTGGCTGGGCTGAGGGATGGGGCTGCCTGCTGCAGGGGCCACGGGGCATTAGCCAGCCTCCTCCTGCGGGCTGAACGTACGAAAAAAAAGAACAAAAACCAAACCTTTTCTCAGGCTGTTGTTTAAAAGCAGCTGCAACTGTGACATTGCTGATGTCAGGTCTCTCGGCCATCGCTCAAAGGGGAAGGAAGTAAAGCCTGTGCTTTGGATTGTTTTATTTAAAGCAATTTAAAGCAGATTGCAGCTTGCCCTTCAAAATCTGATTTCCTCTATGGAAAGTCTCTAGGTGAAACCCACTGGAAATGAGTCAGCCTCCAAGCCTAATGGCAACAGAGGTACTGCGTTTCCAAACTCATCTGAATAAGGGAGGGGAAAACGTCTACTTATAAATGCCCCTCCTGGGAGCAGAGGGATCTGAAGCAAAGAGCCGCCCAAGGAAAGGAGCATCCCTGCTCTCAGCTGGAAGGGACAAAGCTCCAATGTCCTGCACCTCTTGTGGGAGGGGAGTGGAGCCTGCCGGTGGTGAGCCGGTGTGGTGAGCCAGTGCAGCAGGGCTGCGGTGAGCCGCTGCAGTGTGGCCGTGGCACTCGGTGGGTGAGGAAGACTGCTGGAAATTGCAGAGGTCGAATGCAGGTATCGTGGGCAGAGGAGAGCAGGAAGAGATCACAGCAAATGTAAAACACTCTGTGGTGAAACGAGCGCGTTTCCCTACTTCTGTTTTTCTTGGGGAATATTTGTTTTGCTTTTTCAAGAGGTCTTTGGTTTACCCTGTGAAAAAGCTTGTGCTGTGTTCTTCCTCCTGCCCCAAACCCTGCAGTGCCTGCTGGGGCTGAGCCACTTTGCAAGGCTCCCGTACTCCCGAAACAGCAGCAGGGCGTTGACATCTCTGTAGCAGCTTCCATCTCCTGCAAGGGTGCCAGAGATCTGCGTGGGAGAGTGAGAGCTCATTTGATGTGCAGGATATGGGAATGAAGCAAAACATTCACAAGCACTTCTTATCGTACTTCAGGGAACGTGTTTGATCTGTAAATATAACTGATGGCGCACTTTCTTTCTTTTTATGTAGGCAGAGAGCACGGTGACACCCCTGCACGTCAGGTGGTGGCTTTGAACGCTGCGAGTCAGGACACAGACGCTAGGTTGATGTTGTCGGTTGTGAGCAGTGCTTTTCCCTGGGGATGTTATTTGTTACAGATGTACCTGCATTACACAGTGGTCCCTCTGCCGCTCACCCACACAGGACCCAAATCAGCAGCTCCTTCAGAGATGAACAGAGTAGTGAAATCAGATGGAGACTTCCTCCCTCCCAGGCACGGGAACCTGAAATCCTCTGGTTTTAAGCAGCTGATATTCCTGGTATGCTCCTGGCTGTGGCCAGCTGAGTTGCTCCCAGGCAGTTCCCAGGTGTGTTTTGGCAGGCAGCGGTTGCAGGCAGCCCCCTGCTCTGCTCTGCTCGGGTTTGCAAGCATTGACCCAGGCTAGTAGCGTGGGTCCACCCCCGTGCTCTGGACACCCTGGTCTGGCAGCAGGGTGTAGCCTGAGCCACGTGCTCACGGTGCAAGGACAAATTCAGTGGGTTGCTCTGCAACTGCAGCCAGGAAGTATGTGCTGAGACTCTTCCTGTAGAGCAGGAAAAAAACCCAGCTAGTGAAAATTTTAGGCACTGATATTTTCCTTGTAAGTTCAAAGTTGGG
The DNA here is from genome assembly GCA_013398295.1 of Chionis minor. Classification (NCBI taxonomy): domain Eukaryota; kingdom Metazoa; phylum Chordata; class Aves; order Charadriiformes; family Chionidae; genus Chionis; species Chionis minor. The sequence continues at coordinate 808,882 of VZSF01009458.1, read as the reverse complement.
TTTTCTTTCTCCCTGAGATAATTGCTTTCCTGGCTCAGGCTCCAGGTGTCTGTGCGCAGTTCAGGTTTAACACCGTCCTGAGTAACCACAGTGAAAGTCACTGTGTCGGCCCTGCAGTCGAGCGTAATAAACTATTAGGACATTGCATGTGCTGGGCTCTGAAGCCCTTGCTCTGGAAGAGAACTCAGAAGTTACTGACTCATCAAGAAGGTTCTGTTTTGATGATGCCAGCTGAGGGACTGTATCACGAGGCTGTGGTTTTTCCCTTTTGTGTCTGTCTCAGCAGCCGCAGAGTGAATCCTCGAACGCTGGAAGCTCATACTCACTGGCTGTGCAGTAGCATTACAGCTGGTTTTTAGCAGAAGCACAGGTACTTCTCCTGAAGTACCAGCTGTGGATGAGGGGAGAACTCCCTTAGTTTGCAGACAGAGCACAAATGCATCCTCTCCCCTCACCTGTGGGATGAGCTATTGCTGTATGTGCCTCACTGTATGCCTGATTTGTTTCCTCATGTGTTACCCCTGCCGTGCCAGGGGTGACAAAGCTCTGGATGCCATCATGCTCAAGAACTCTGGTGTCAGCCAGGCGCTTCTGAGGTTTTTTGGTTCATTCTCAGACAGTCTCTAAATTGCTTAGCAGCGGTCAAGTGCCTCCCTGTGCTTTGCAGTGAGTGCAGGGTCTGAACTGCAAGCACAGGAACTCCTGTACATTTTGCCAAGCAAGCTGTTCTGTGCTTTAGACGTGACAATGGAAGGGTGAGCGCGAGACCCGCTGGACCTGTCCCCAGCGCTGCTCCGAGCTGAGCAGGGTGCTGCTCCCGCGGCTGGAAGGTGATGAGTGGCACTGTGGGAACCTGACCTTCCCAGGTAGTTCCCAGGTACAGTGGGGCAATCAGATCATCCCCCACAGACGTTCCGCACACAGCCGTGCTATATGCGTAGGCAGCTGTTTGCCCAGCCTTATCTTACAGCCTTCCGGAGAACCGAGACTTTCGCAGTGCTCCTCATGCCAGTGCTGTGAACGCTCTTCTGGTGAGAGAGGTTTTCATCCCTGCTACAAATTCAGCCCCTTCCCATGTTCTTCTTCAATAGGCAGAGAGGGCGGCTGAATATTCCCCCTTGGTGGTAACCCTGTTGGTATGGGGAGAGTTAGCTACTCCTACCTAGTCTCTTTTTTTTTTCGCAGGCTAAATAAACCTTGGTGTTTCAGTTTCTTCAAGGAAGGGCTTCATGTTATTTTTGTTGTAGTTGGACTCCTGGGAAAGTGCAGATCAATGAGATCTTTTTGTTTAATTTCTAACATTTTGGGGAGCGGTGTGAATGTCTATGAACATTTCTACACCTGCTGCCTTTCCTTCGTAGGTACATGGACTTTGTGTTTCTTGTCGCTGAACGTAATCTTGGTTATTCTGGACTGTTTTCATTTTACAGACTTGCCTTGGTCCTAGAAAGCACCTGCAGCATTTCACAGCTCAGGCAGAGGTGCAGGGCCCGTTCCGGTGCTGCCAACAGCCATCCAGGCAGGACAGGCAGCCCAGTCCTGCCCGCAGTCCCCCGCGGTGGCAGAGCCCATCCTATTGCGGTCCCTGGTGCTGGTGGCTGCCCCTTCCCCTCGTTTGCCCCTTTCCTGCCGCCTGCCTTACTGTCTTTGCAGTACAATTCCTAATGAAAGCTAATTAACATTGTCTTCCCTTCCCAGGGCATTATCTGTCTCATTGCTCCAGGCAGGAGGCCCTCCTCTTCAGTGCGTAAAGAAATACCCATTGTGGCCAGCCTTTACCAATGGCCTTACCTAACTCAGTTTCTGCCAAAATGGGCCACCTCTTCTCCATTTTTGGCAAGTCTTTAGACAGCGATGCTGGGGTTGCAGACAGATTCGGGCAGTGTGTGTCCCATGCTCCAGTGCCACATCCCAGCTCCACTGACCAGCCTCTTCTTTTCCTTACAGCCGAGTCCTTTAAGGAGTTTGCAGAGCTGCTCCACGAGGTAGAGCTGGAGAGGTCTATGATGGTAAGCTGATCTGAACTATGCTCTAGTAACCACTACCTTGTCGCAATGTTTAAATGTGAAGTCACGGCCAAATGGCACTATGTACCTTGATGTGAAGCTTCCTATCAGACAGAAGCTGGGAGCACCAGGACATCGTACTTTTTGCCACATCTGGTCCATGGCGCCATCACCGTGTGTCCTGAGCAGCAAAAGGGAGCAGCAAAGGGGAGGGGAGAGGTTGTCCCATGCAGCGTCCAACACCTCTCCTGCGTGCCAGGCAGTCAGAGAGCCCCAGGACCCTGCCACCTGCAGCCGATCTGCTCTGCAGAGCCAGGCGTGCCTGAGCTGGCAACAAGCTGGTTTTGTGGTGAAACAAAGTGCTGAACAGTAAGAAGCAAGATGAATTTTTAGCCTCGTTTTTGGTGGGTGTGAGCACACAGGTCCCCCTGTGCCCCTGCCCCTGCTGGCACAGCTCCTGCAGGGCGATGCGCTGCCTTCAGTATCCCGCTGTGTTGTGCCCTCTGCCTCTCCAGAGCTCCTCCAGAGCGAGCATTGGCTTCCCATTTCACTCCTGATTCCAGGAAAAACATGAAGGTTAGGCTTGGTAGAGACCTTTTACAGCATGCCAGGAATGTGCTGCTTGGCTCTGCTTTCCTCTGCCTCGTGCAGCACTGAGAGCTTGTGCCAGGCTGCTGGCTGGGCCAGCACCGCAGGGGTGGCTGTGCCGCCGGGACGCCACCGTCCACTCTGCGGGTCCGCAGGAAGGCAGGGATCAGGAGGAAACCAGCGAGAGGCTAGGGGAAAGCAGTAAGATACTTCTTCATTAATTACATCCAAGGTACAATGGCTCCTTTTATAGTGGGTAAGTGGGTGGAAGGGATCATTTCAGGGATCACTGGTGCTTTTAGGGATGCTGTCCAGCTTTTCAAATTTTTTATTTTTTTTTCCACCCTCCACTTGCAGGACTGGTCTTTTTACAGTAGCTCACTCAGAAGGTTTCACACTCTCACCATGCTGATCAGCTTTAAATTACCTGAAAGGGTTGTGGCAGTGTGGTGTTGTTATTTCCTTCTCCTCCCCTCTCCCTTCTCTGGAGCCCAGGACAGAGCCTATCACGGTAGAAGCAGGGACAGGAAGAGATGACAGGTCATGTCCCAGTGCCAGGGTTCAGCAGGAGCCAGTGATATGGAGTGAGATTCCCTGTGGATTCATGGAGAGGGAATGCAGACCATGTCCCAGGACAGTGTCTTTCAGACATCTGACGGGACTAGAAGAGACACAGGCGGGCTTTCCTTTTTCCGTAGCTGCTGCTGTTATTCTCTCACTGTGACAGATAACCTGCTGTCATTCCTCTTCTGGCTGAATCTCGGGAGAAGGGAAGTCCATCTTTTAGTTGAAAGCTGTGGTGTCAGAGCCATCAAACCCAGTGCTGTCTGTGGGGAGAAACGCCAGACCATGAGAAAGCCATGGCAGGGAGCCAGCCCCAGCCTGCCCCAGCCCTGCTTTCTGCTCCTGTGAGCTTGGGGCCTTTGTCACACCTTCTCTGAGAAGTGACTCCTGCTCATCGGGCCTTGCTGAGCTCTTACGGGCTGTTTTGCTTTGGAAAACAGCTCTTTTTGGGACTGCAGCAGCCGCTTTCTGGCAGCGCACTCACCAGGATCAGCATCTGCTGTGTTCACTGGGAGATGTTAGCGACTCAACACGTCCCTGCCTCTGGGATCCTACCCATCCCAGCTTTGCGTGAAAGGCGAGGGTGGATGCTGTCACGGAAAGCAGGACTAGTGCAGTGGTGTGCCTGGGTGGCAGGAGGGAGTGCGGCCAGGGTGGCCGGAGCAGAGGAGCCGGCAGCAGCGGCAGAGGGGAAGCAGCTGCGGCAGCACATCTTCTCTGCTCCCTTCCCTCCCGTTAGAGCAGGCTGGGCAGCTCGCCGTGGGCAGGCACCCAGCTGAGCTGACAAGTAAGTAGTAGTCTCCAGTGTGCTTTGAGGATATATTTGGTTCTGGTTTGTGCTTCTTGGAGAGATAAACAAACAGCCTTGCCTCCCGGGGCTGCTCCTAGTGAGGGCTCACCCATAGCCAGCATACTTTGAACCTCAATTCTCAGCCCTTCCCATGCCCGATAGGGACAGCGGTCCTGTTAAAACGGGTGCTCTCACTGATGGGATCGTCCTGCCTGTGGCTCAGGGGCCGCACAGGCTGTGCCTCCCTGGGGGCTCCCTCCAGCGTGCCAGCGACACAGCGCAGGGCTGGGTTGGGCAGCTGGTCTGTGCGGTGACAGCACGTTACAGGCCTGTGAGTGTCCGTCCTCGCTGTATTCTGAGGCTGGGGGAGCAGGCAGGAACGCAGCCTGCCTTGGCACCGAGGAGACCATGGAGGAACGGGTGTCCCAGAGGGCTGGTGCTCCGGCAGGCTGGTGCCCAGGGTTTGAAGGGAGTAACGCAGCATTTCAGGGCAATGGCTCACTGCTCGGCGGTGCAGAGAAGGTGACAGGCTGGGGGAAACCTGACTCTCATCTACAGGGCGTCCCCAAAGCCTCGTGTGTCGTGAGTGGGGTTTTCTGTGTATTACAGATGGGGAAAAGTGGGTATGGATGGATTACGTGACTTCACCTACAGACAGAGAAAAGTTTGTAGTCAGAGACATTAAAATCTAGTTCTTGGCTTCTAGCCCTATTCAATCTCTGAATAGTGAGAAAAATAATCTGTGTCCTGTAATTAAACTCTTTCTTTCTTTGCACTGTAGGTACAGAACGCTAGTGATTTGCTGATTAAGCCTTTGGAAAACTTCCGGAAGGAGCAAATAGGGTTCACCAAGGTAAGGCTTGTTTGTTTGCTTTAAATTTAAACAGATTTGTTTTGTGTTGCTGTTTGAATTCAATTTTTTCTCCTGTTTTTTTTTTGTTGTTGTTTTTTGTTTTTTAAAAAAGTAGATAATGTTTGTACTACGTTTCAACTTCATGCTTTCAGAAACTTCCCCATTTAATGCTGGCTTTTAGCTGTTGGCACGAGAGAGTCCGTGCTGTGACTTTTAGTCTGATTTTTCAATCATGAGAGGCTCCAAAACCTTTTCCTGAATTCTTTGGGTTCTCTTCTGGCCTAATTCCAGCACTGTCTCCATCCTGAGCAAGGAGTGCTTGTTTCAACTGGTGATCAGGAGATATTCCTTGCTTCTTTCCCTCTTCTCCCCTTTGTTCATTCAGTGCTATTGGGAATTAAATACTTTCCTCATATAAGTGTGTTTTAGGGCTGGAGGGAGAGAGAGCAGCAAAAGCCGACAGTCAGAACTTGATTATAGTCATAGGGCCTTTGTTATGAAATATTTAAATAAAGCATCTAATGAACCTTTCAGATGGACGAAATTTTTAAAGAAACAAACTATAAAAAGCAAAACTTGCACATCTTGAGCAGAGAAGATTATTTTTCCCTGGTCTGCTATCACGAAGTCCAGGTTCCACGTTACTCAGCGGCAGCTTGAAATGAGGCTGGCTCTGAACCAGCTCAGAAATGGAGATGTTTTGGAGAACACTTGGGGCTTGGATTCAGCCCAGCCCATCTGGAGTCTTTGACGTTTAATAAATACAGGATTTGAGAAATGATACTTGATTGCCATCCTGCCCTTCTGAATCCCCTGTACAACTGTGTGTGTAGAACCCCTCTCTGAGAAGCTGCAGCAGTGTGAGCATGGTGAAGGCAGCGGCCGCGGCCGTTGGTTTCGTGCTGGTGAAGCTCTGCCGGCGCTTCCTCACCAGGCACAGGGGTAGAGCCTCCTCACCTCCTCGCCGGTGAGTCTTGCAGCAGGCCTCTGTGTTACAAGGACATGGACATGCCCAGGGCTGAGAGAAAATTCCCTCCTGATCGGTCTGTCTGCATTAACAACGGGGCCGGCATGTATTCAGAAAAGAGTCATGGGGAAGGAGTCATGGGGACAAGGTCAAGCTTATTTTCCTCTCTGTGTTTATGGAACACTTAAGTCAAGAGGGCAACAGTCTGCAAACGTTAAGATGACAGTATTAAAGTGTCCTTCAGGCTGTTTTCTTCTTGGGTAGCCCTTCAGGTGTGTAAGGATTACTTTGTCTAGTGCCCAGAGCGAGCTCTGCTCCGAGAGCCATGCCACCTCCCGCCCGCGGGTCACATACCCTGCCCCCTGCTCCGGAGGTGACCGGTGGCCAGCTGACAGGCACATGTCTCGGCACGGTTGGTGCCGTAGCCCCGGCAGTGGGGTGGCTCCAAGTGCTGACACAAGTTCACCTGGGAGCTTACACCCCTTCCTTAGTGAGGAGAGTGCTCTGCCACGGCTCGGCAGAACTGCTCGCGCGCGGAAGCTTGCAGGGGAGCACTTTGCATCCCGCCGCGTTTGCAGGTTGTGCCCATGCTGACGGGATGCACAGGGAGGTAGCACTTGTTCCGCTGCCACCCTGCAGCCTTGAGTGGGTGCGAGTTTTGGAGTGAGCCCCAGCCTGCTCCAGACCCTTGCCCTCATCTCCAATGCTTTCCTGACAGGAGCCTGCGCTCCACCCCTGGCCTGGGTCCCACTGGACTACATCCTCTGGGTATCACCTCAGCACAAAGCCTTCCTTCTCTTGCCAGCCGGCAGAGCTCCTCTGGGTCATTCGCATCTCTCAGCAGAAGGCATGAAATACAAATGAGGGCTCCTCACAACGGTGCTCTGTCCCTCTCCATTTCTGCTGCGCCTCCACTGGCTGGCATCACCCGAATAGATCATTCCTGATTTACACCAGGGGGAGAGAGGCTGGGGCCAGGCTGTGGAGCAGACCAGAGACATGACACAGAGAATTTGTGCCCTCTGCTTCGTTTCCCATATTTTGGCAGAGTCGCCTCCTGTGAGATGTTTTCTGTTCTCTTTGCAAGATGCTGAAGCCAGATAGGAAGAGCCTTTGAATTGGGTCTTTGTGATGACTCTGGCTGGAGAGCAGCCAGTCAGTCTGACTAAGACATCTGAGTCTGCATTAACCCGTTTTCCCAGGAATGAATGGAGTCTCCTCAGTCAGATGGCATACTCCCACACCAGGGAGCCCCCGGGGTGTCACTAGGACCCACCGCAGCCACCCTCCTTCAGCCACCTTCCCCTGCTGGCCGCAGGGATCATCGCTCTTCCCGTGACTTGTTGGTAAATGTTTGTGTAGACATCAAGAATAAAAGCAGAGGATCCAGGATCTCCTGAGCTGGCACATTTCTCAGCCCTGGCCATGGAACCTTATTCTGCTCAAAAGCTACAGGGCCAGTGGAGTTCATGGCGGGGGTGCCACACTGATTTGGTGAGCGTGTAAAGGAACTGGCGTCATCAGGACTGCCGCGAGTGCTAGGAAGGGCACGGATGGTATCAGGGAGGTGCAGGCATTGCTTAAGGGAGAGAGCGCTTAGGGTGGTCTGTTTTTTCATTTCACATTGGGTCGTATTCGTGGAGGCTACACTGCATGCTAGGTCCATGCTATGAACTCGGGGGGGTTTGTGCCATGCGCCTTCTCCGTTCAACAGAAGCTGAGAGCTGGGCACGCCTGGGGAAGCCGTGCCTGACCATGACGTTTGAAAACGAGCAGAGTAGCATGTGGGGTGCTGGAGTTCTTGATTCGTAGGTGAAGGAGGGTAATTAGAGGGATGTGCTCACTGCAAATGGGAATGCGAAGCAGGATGGTAGGACTGGTTGTGGCCTGAATCCCTAAATGAGCACAGTGTCACTTAGCGCGTGTTCCTTTTGATCTACAGAGCTGTGCGGCAGAGTGATGCGGCTGTGCTGCAGCAGATTCAGCTCTGCAGCAGCCCCAGGAAAGTCCCACCTCGCCCTTTCACAGGACAGGACAGGACAGACCCCCTCGGCACGGCGGGGCTGGGGCTGAGCTCGGGGCGCTGCCACAGGAGCCTTGCAGATGGAGGGTGCCTGTCCCTCACTCCCTACTGGCAGCCTCCTGGCAAAGCCCTTGGCTTCCGGCTCACACGCTGTGGGCAAGCTCTGTTCTGGGGTTGGGATGCTTTTGTTAAGAGCCTTGCTGCAGTCATCAAGTTTAGGAGGATTTGAACAGAAATAGTTTCATTCCCATTCAACTTGGAAGGAGACAGGGTTTTTTATTAAAAAAACTACAGGAAAATGGAAACACAAAGCAAAACAAAAAAGTCAGAGGGAAAAAAACTTGTTTGGACTCATTGTAAGCTGCTGGAGGAATGTTTACTACTGTTGTGGTTTAACCCCAGCCAGCAACTAGGACCACGCAGCCGTTCATTCACCACTTACTCCCCCCCCACCAAGTAGGGTAGGGATAAGAGGGAGAAAAAGGAAAAAAACCCTCATGGGTTCAGATACAGACAGTTTAACAGAACGGTAATGGAAGAGAAATAGTAATAATGGTAAGAGAATATACAAAATAAGTGATGCAATGCAATCGGTCATCACCCAGTAATCCATTGCCCAGCCCATCCCAAGCAGCAATCGCAGGTCCCTGCCCCTGGTCAACCCTCTTTTATATGCTGAGCATGATGTCTATGGTATGGAATATTCCTTTGGCCAGCTTGTCCTGTCTACGCTCCCTCTCAGCTTCTATGGAAAGCTGAAAAAGTACTTAACTGAATATAAGCATTACTTAGCAACAAGTAAAGCAATATTTGTTATCAGCATTATTCTCATACTACATCCAAAACACAGCAGCTTCTAGGAAGAAAATTAACTCTATCCTTGCTGAAACCAGGACAACTACAATCTGAGATGCTGAATAAATGCAGTGTTTTTCAAAAAGTTCTTACATAGGAGATAAAATGTATTCCTAAAAGCACTTTGTTAATTCTGTTATTAATATTTCATTAATAATAATTTTGAGAGAGAGAAGGGGAGAGCAGTAGCTTCTACTTGTTTTCATGTCTGTGGGAGCAAGCTCTAAGGAGCATTTGAGAGAACGCAGTGGCTGAGGGAAAAGGACCAGGTTTAGTTGAGCGTGGTTTGAAAGAAATGCTCTTTCTACACCCCTCAACAGCATTTTACTTTTTAGGAATTATCTTTTTTTTTGTATTAACTGCTGATGCATCATAAAAATTAGTTAAACTCAGGCATGAAGTATTTTTTTCCCTATGAACATATTTCTTCTTTCCTGTTTCGTCCCTCCGTTGTTTGCCAGATGAGGCTGCAAGCTGAAGCAGAACCTACTGCCCATCTCGTGCCTTCAGCTCCTCTCCAGCAACAGCTTGTGATTTCCCTAAACTGATTTGGGGTTTGGATTTATTCAGTGCTCTCGTCTTTATCGAGTGATGGTGAACACATCACCGTCTGTTTTCATTACTGGGCGTCCGTCTCCTGAGCACAGTAGCTCCACTGCAATTTCGGCAGGATTATTGTGACCTTCATCAAGAGGGGGCATGCTGGGGCGGGAAATGCTGCAGAAGTGGATTCATTTAGTATTTACAGGCTTTCAACTTGCAGTGTTTCCCAGGCTCTGCTCAGAGCCACATTGCAGCTTTGCTCTGAGGAGGCAGCAGGGACTGGGATGTGCTGGCAGAGGCAGGCAGGGGGGAGCCCGGGAGCACCCAGTGCCGGCTGCGTGCCTGTCTCCTGTTCTTTGCTGGCTGCACATCCTGCTGGGTGCTGACCCTCCACCCGAGCCCCTGCAGGTGTGTTGAGAGGTGGAGGGTCCCAGCAGGCAAAGGGTATTTCGTTTCATTTTGTTTTGCTTTTCTTCAAGAAGAAGAGAAGTAGCCATGTCCGCTGGGCTCCTCGCTCGCAGATCGCTTTGCCTCTTCTAGGGTGGAGATTTCAGAGGATCTTAATTAGCAACGGATGGTTAAGGAAGAGTTTTGGCAAGTCTGTTTGCCCCTCTCTCCCCCTAGTTATCATCTGCTCTGTCTCTCGCTCCAGCTGGAACTGAGCGGCTGCTGAGGGCTCCGGCTTTGCCCCACTCCCAGCAGCAGCAACTGGTGTGCAGGGCAGGACCCCGCACCCGCAGAGCTGCTGGTGGACTGGGCAGCCTGTGCTTTTCCAAGGGCTCCTGCTCATTTCTGGTTAAAGCAGCCTCTGCTGAAGCTTAGAGAGCGAAGCTTTCGAAGAGCACCCTCCTTCGCTGCTGCACCGCTCTTCCTGCATTCGGGTGAAATCGCCTCATTTTCTCCTGGTGAGCAAATAAAGGAAAGTTGGGTGGCTTCTTGGACTTGGCAAATCTTAATGGGAAGGTAATACTGTCCTTTGCTGAATATTCATGAGGAACTAATTTGTGCTTATGTTTCCAGATTGTGCTTCAGTCTGGGTGCATTTTTTATGTTGTTTTTTGTCTTGGCTTGCTCTGTTCAGCAGCCAACAAGCTGTTAGAAGCCTTGACTTGACAGTCAGGACGGATTTGTAGTTCATCCTTCTGCTTTTCAGTCATATGTTAATTGGCCAGAGTGGGAAATGATTGGCAAGTCCCCTTTTAGTGGCCAAAAATGCCGTTCCACACTGTGCTCCTTTCTGCATGGCAGCAGTTGTCCTGCAGGAGCACACCAGTGTCCGTCTCAGCCATCGTTCCCAATTCCCTCAATCTGCGGGGAGAGCTTGGCGCTCCACACCCCTGGCATGGCCGCGTGCCTCTGCCTGCCCATGGGCACTGGCAGAGGAGGAAGCACTGCCTGAAGGAATTGCTGTTTTGCCTCCGAGCTCCTGCTGCAGAAGAAACACTTTGATTGTTCCCCCAGGCTTTTTCTTTCTTTTCACCTATCTTTGCTGCTGCAGAGATGACCTTCTGCTGCAGGATGGGCCGTGTCTTCCTGCAGCGCACTGCCCACGCCAGCTGGTGGCAGAGCTACGGCGCGGATCCCAGCTCGTGGTCTCCCTGTGGCCACAGACTTGTGGTCCTGTGGCCGTCTGCACAGGCACCATGGCCACCCACAGCTTGTGGTCTCCCTGTGGGCTCGTGGTCCTGCGGCCATCTGCACAGGCATCGTGCCACCCACAGTGACGTTGCCTCTCCTGGGGACAAGATGCTCATCTCGCCAGGAGCCATTTGCTCCCAGGCTGCTGCATCCAGAGGTGCATCCCCCTGCCCTGGCCGGCACTGCTTCCCTGCCCGCGGGCTCTGCCGTGCCCAGCTGCAGCAGCAGCAAGCGCTGGTGGGCAGCTGCTCCCTGCTGCCTGCCTCTCCTGCAGCTCCTGGGGCAGACAAGCAGCCGCCCAGCCGGAGAGCGGATGGCGGAGCGTGGGAGAGGTTGGTCCCTGCTCTGGGCTGGAGCATGGCTGCCGTCCCTCGTGGACACTCCACCAGGGTGGGGATGGGTGAGTCACCCTATGTGTGCTTCTCAGCGGTGTCGACAGGCAGGACAGGATGCCTGGAGTGGCGCCGCAAGCGCTGGAGGATTCTTCAGCCCCTTTCCTGCTGCGCCTTCAGCTGCTCCTGTGGGTCCCCCCTCACCTGTGGGACAGAGCGGGGCTGGCACCATCCCGTGCTGTGTTGAGAGACCAGCTCGGTGTGCCACCTGCGTGGGCATAGCTGAGCTCCTGTCGCTTGGGCTCGGAGCTAGCTTTCCATCACGGGGGCGTTTTGGGACCTGCTGCCGGCGTAGCCATCCTCTCTGAGGGGCAAGGAGCCGGCAGCAGGAGAGGTATGAGCCGTGACCTACAGCGCTGCAGCGGCCGCTGGTGCTCTCGATGCAGCTGTGTTTTACTGCACTTCTGTGGCCTTGGGGTTTGGTGACTCCTCGTTACAGAAATGAAAACAAGCCTAGGTCCCAGGCTGTCTTGGACATGGCATCTAACGGCACGGACAGACAATCCAGAAGCTTGACCTTCCAGACGTGGTAATCGCTGCTTCACAGACACTTTTGCTTCTCTGGGTTTGGATTTACTTATCAAGGGTGGTGTTAGTCACGAGGGCGGTGTTTTGTTTTGACAGTCCTTCCTGGCATCGGCTCCACAGTTGCAGCACTGCTTAAATTAGGTTTCACTCTCAGAGTACACTCTGCTCCTCTGGATTTGATGGCTAGATCTCCTTTTATTCTGAGGCATGAATTTGCTTAAGTGGAGTTACAGTATCCCTGATACTGCAGAGGATGATACCAGAAGATGCACTTCTCTTCGGGGGTCTTGTGATTACAGGGTCTCTGCAGGGCAGTAGGTGTAATTAGTGGGGTAAAAAGGTTTGCTGGTCTAAGCCTGCCCTACTCCAGACAGTTAAATATAGGCAGGGATGTTTGAGCTGGGGCTTCTGCAAGTGTTACTGCATTTTTCCGTAGTAATTGTGCTTTCACAATAGCAATGTGCAAGGATTAGAGAAACAGGACTCTTGTGGGGTGAGAAATCCTTTTTGTAGGAAGACAGCTGGCAATAATGCTTGTCTGCCCTTTGTCTGAGGTGCCTCTGTGGAACTAGTGTCCCCCAATACGAACCTGGTGGCAAGCTGGTCCTCCGGCAAAGGCTGAGATGGCTATTGCCAGGAGCTGTTGAATGAGAGTGCCTTTGCCCTTCTCTGACAGATTCTACCCACGATGGGTTATGAGAAGAGCTGTGGAAGCTTCAGGTGCTCCAGTAAGCAACATACTAGTGTCTCCCTGTGTGGGCCCACCAGAAAATAACGGTTCTTCTTCCAGAGGGAATACAGCAGTAGCCACTATGAGCGAGGGGCTCAGAAGAAAGCATGGGGGCTAACTGTGCGGAGCCAAAGTGCCAGCTTTGGGAGCCCCAAGACGTCTGCTGTGTAGGACATCCTGTTAGACAGACTGGCTAGTCTGTGCAAGTGGAATGGGGAAGCAAAACTTCATGGCAGGAGAACTGACTAAAGAAAGAGAAAGGACTTTATTTCGAAAATGCAGCTTTGAACTTTGCGATCACTACTGCATTCGTGAGGCAAATAACGGATATCCACCAGCCTGGCAGAGTCCATGTGTTTCAGGTGGCAGGTCTGTTTCATGGTGGCATTGGTGTGTGTTGGCTCATTCATGAATTTATGAATAGGGGCAAGAGAACAGGATTTCAGGGCTTTTAGGAGATAATTGTTTAAAGATATGATTAATTCCACAGGAGGTTGGGATTTCCTAACTCTGCTTTCCACTTTCTTGAGCTTTCAAAACCTAGACAAAGGATTTGGGGATCATAGACTTACCCTGTAATATGTATACATTAGCCCTCAGCTACTTGGACTTGGCATTGAGGCTGCTGCCAGGCTGGAATTTCCTTATTTTAGCAATTTAACTGCCCCTCAGCAATCACTGATGGCTCAGTTGCCATCTGATGTGGGTATTTGTCAACCTGGCTTCTACTCATGGTTGTTTCTTGATTGACACGGTCTTCTGTGCTTTCACAGTCATTGTATGGCATAAGCAAACAGCTTGGTCCTCAGCTTAGCTCCTCCCTGTGTTCTCCGTGGGTTTCATTCTCAAATGTCTCATTTTGTTCTCTTTTTAGACATTTCCCCTTTCAGGTTTGCCAGTGCAAATAACTCTTTGTTATAGTGGTTCCTTCACAAAGTTTTTTTTTTTTATCAAATCAGTCCACGCTTCGTGTTTGCATGCCTGTGGTAGTCTTTGAGATGAACAATAGGTCAATAAGAACCAGCCCATCTGCAAGGGGTGAAATCTTCACATTGTGTATTGTAAAACAGCTATATTTGAGGCAGTGTTCCCCTGGGCTGTATTTGGGCTGGGCACTACGCAGTAAAACTTGCGTAAGCTTTGACTGCAATGTTTGTGATCTCTCCACCACTGCTAATAAAGAGATGGTGACTTCCCTCCCATGTATCACCTTCTTCGCTCTCTACACCTACCTGAAAGGACGTTGTAGTGAAATGGGTGCTGGTCTCTTCTCTCAAGTAACTAGCGATAGGACAAGAGGAAATGGGTTCAGGTTGCCCCAGGGGAGGTTTAGGCTGGATATTAGGAAAAATTTTTTCACTGAAAAAGTTATCAAATATTGGAACGGGCTGTCCAGGGAGGTGGTTGAGTCACCATCCCTGGATGTGTTTAAAAGTTGTGTAGGTATGGGGCTTCGAGACATGGTTTAGTGGTGGACCTGGTAGAGTAGGGTCAATGGTTGGACTAGATGATCTGAAAGGTCTTTTCCAACCTAAATGATTCCATGATTCTCATCTTCCGTTTTTATTCTGATACTTCTGTAGGCCATGGGATGGCCTGCACAGCACCAGGCTTGCTGTTGTCAGACAGGATTCACCTTTCTCAAAGGGGGAAGCGGGTTTTTGTTCACAGGCTAGCGGGGTTCATTGACAGAGCTTTAAACTAGGTTTGAAGGGGGAGAGGGGTAATATCAGACTTGCCTGTGACAAGCTGTGGGACAACGTGCCAAGGTTAGAGGGATGAGGTACTAACGAGGGCCCTAAGCCTGTTGCTCTGAGATGTGCTGGCTACACTGCAGCACACTAGAAATCTTACAGAGATTAGTCAGGGAATCCTGAAGTATTAGGAGCCAGGAGAGAAGCACCAGAAGAAGGAGGAGTGAATGGGTTGCCTTCTACATCAAGAAGTGGCTAGAGTCTGAAGAATAGCCACGAGCAGGTTGAAAGCCTTTGGGTAAGAGTTAGAGACTGAACCAACAAAGGGAACTTTGTGGTTGGTGTCTACTACAAGCCACCCGATCAAGGGAAGCCTGTTGATGAAGCCTTCTTACTCCAGCTACAGGAGGCATCATGCTTGCAGGCTCTCTTCTTGCTGGGGAACTTCAATCACCCTGACATCTGCTGGAAAAGTAGCACAGTGAGCTGTAGACAATCCAGGAGACTCCTGGAATGCATTGAGGATAACTTCTGAAGACAAGTAATAGACAGCTCTACCAGAGGGAATGTGATACTGGACCTGATGGTCACCAATGCAAGTGAGCTCATCAGTGACATCAGGACTGGAAGCCACCTGGGCTGCAGTGATCATGTACTGGTGGCGTTTGCACTCCTGAGGGATATGGGGCAGGCGAAGAGTAAAGTCAGGACCCTGAATTTTAGGAAAGCAAACTTCCAGCTCTTCAAGGAGTTAGTCAATAGGACCCCCTGGGAAAATGCCCTCAGGGACAAGGGAGCGGAACAGAGCTGGCAGATCTTTAAGGATAGTTTCCACAGAGCGCAAGCCCTCTCGATCCCCGGACGTAGGAAACCAGGAAAGGAGGGCAAGAGTATTTTAATACCAGTACTGTTTAATACCTTCATCAATGGCATAGGCAGTGGGATTGATTTTTAGCAGGGCATGTTGCAACAGGACAAGGGGTAACGGCTTTAGGCTAAAAAAGGGTGTATTTAGACTAGATATAAGAAAGACATTTTTTACAATTAGGGTGGTGAAGCACTGGCCCAGGTTGCCCAGAGAGGTGGTAGATGCCCAATCCCTGGAAACATTAAAGATCAGGTTGGATGGGGCTCTGAGCAACATTGCTCAGAGCAGTGCTCATTGCAGTGGAGTTGGACTAGATGACCTTTAACAGTCCCTTGCAACCCAAACCATTCTATGACTCTATGATTTTCAGAATCACACTAAAGCTTCAAAGCAGAAAATGGCCAGACTCCGAAAAATCCTTTTCTTATCCTGTACATGTCTTTGTCATTAAAGTATTTACCCAGTTGTTTCTAAATCATGTGAACAGCACATTAGCAAATGGTGAGTATGTTTCTGATGTATCAATATGTCCCAAGTTTACTCAACATTGAAGAGATCAAGAGGGGAACAATACCTTGTTGACGGGGCTTTTGCCACAATGCTGACGTGACAAAATAGGTCAAGTGCCTGTGCCACCAGGTATTGCCAGAGCTTGGTCTTGAGGTGTAACTAAACCCAGTGTAAGCAACGGTCTGTGAAAGCAGAGCAAATGGAAAGCGGCCTCCTGTTCTGGTGGGTTGACCAGAAATTTTCCATGGGAATAGTGAATTGCAGAAAAGATCTTGGCATTGTTGCCTGTTCTGATCTGGCAAGTGCCAATAACTGGTTCTTCTTCAACGCTTGCATCTACAGGAAAGAAAGAAAAAGTTTGAGAAGGATGGTGAGAAGTTTTATTCTATGCTGGATCGCCACTTGCATTTGTCTTCCAAAAAGAAGGAATCCCAATTACAGGAGGTGTGTATGGAGTTTTCTTCAGCTGGGTCCAGAATCAATACCACCAGCTGCTCTAGATCTTAAAAAAGGGGGGAAAAAATCATCCCTTTCGGTAACCAGTTGAAATTGATAAGCAATTAAATCTACCTAATGCCTATTCACGTGGATTACACCAGGGATATCAAAGTGGTAGTTCACCATAAAGTGCCAAGCAGCAATAGTGGCTTTATGCATTGTCATCTCTTGTTCTCACCCTTATAGTATAAAGCAGTGACCAGTTATACTGGCACAGCCGGAGATTGGCCACCCTTTGAACCGGCTTCTGGAACTGATCTGGCTAAAAAATAACTGGTTATTATTATTTTTGCCAGCCTCGTTTCCTGCCTAACTCCTGGTGTGTGCAGGGGTAGTTGTGGCAGCAGGTCCATGGTGGCAGTGAGCAGCAGGCAGAGGAGGGATGGTGCTCCTTCGAGCTGATGCTGCCACCAAACATGTTCCAACAAGAAAGGAAAGCCCCAGCTCTTCCAGCCCACATCAAAGTAGTCAGATTGAATCAGATCTGTCAAACCAGTTGTCAGATCGACCTACAAGCATCTTTGCAAGGCAAAATTGTGCAAGCTGCAGTAACATGGCATACCACATTGTTCTACCTGGTGCTGCAGCTCTGGAATTGCTGGTTTCAGGTGGCAGCAGGAGTCAGGCCAGAGGATCGTGACAGTGGCCTTCTCCTCACTGCTGCAGGGCTGTGGATAGAGAAACAGCTTACGCTAAAATAACAAATACGCTTTGGGAAAGCCTTGACTTTGCAGAGGGGAGTGAGATTCTGGATCCGTAAATGAAAGAGAGCTAGAAAAGACCTGAGAAGAGTGGCCGATGTTCCGGTCTTCTGGCTCTGTGCAAAGTGTTCAAAATTTGGGTGGGTCACCTTTGGCAGTCTGTTTCTTAATTGAGTACAAAACTCTCTGTGGGCCGACAGGCAAATGCTAGTCAAATATTGACAAGCTACATCTGATGTATTTATTTTTTTCACCTCTCCCTCTTTCTTCCAGGCTGACCTTCAGGTTGACAAAGAGAGACACAATTTCTTTGAGTCATCCCTCGAGTATGTGTACCAGATCCAGGAAGTACAAGAAAGCAAAAAATTCAGTATTGTTGAACCGGTAGGAGCTTCCTTTTCATTCAGACCTTGTTGTTTGATGTTCAGATATGCTGACTTGCTAACAGTCACAGGAAAGAACGAGTTACCAGGTTGGATTTGGTGCTGGGGAGTCTTGTGATGGAGCAGGAGTTAAGTTTGCACACTTACATTGCTGCAGCTTAACAGCCTTAGTGGTGTTTGCTGGAGCACCATGAAGCCACAGACTTGTTTCTCATGTCTGTAGGCCGATCCTGAGGAAGAAGCTGGACACTGTAGGTAGCTAGAGATCTTGTTATGAATTATCTTGGACATGTTGTATTTGGTAAATGTTAGCTGTGTTCAGAGGAAGAGAGTTTTCATCTGGTCTGCTTACCTGTCACGGCAGAGGCTGCAGTAGTACCAGCTCCTGGCTGTGTATAGGGACCCTGCCTTGTGTGGGTGGCTCTGCTCTGGCACCAGATGCCATTGAGCATGGGATCGTGTAGGTCTCATGGACAAGCAATCTCTAGATCTACTCTTGTTCTCCCATCAGAGTCTCATTTCAGGTGTGTTTTATTAAGACAGGTGTATGGGTGGTAGACCTGGGCTTTAGGGACATTGTGGTGGGTAAGTCATACTAAGATTTGCATCAGTCCAAAAATGTAAGAAAAATAAATTTTTCTGTATGTAATTTCTGAAACCCCACTTCCTGTCTATCTTTCCTCTGATTAGAAATATAGAAGAGAAGTTTAATCAGTGTCCTTTTGCTCCTTTGCAGGTGCTGGCTTTTCTCCACAGCCTCTTTACTTACAACAACCTGACAGTTGAGCTCACGCAGGATTTCCTCCCTTATAAACAGCAGCTTCAGCTCAGCCTGCAGAATGTGAGTTCCTGCCCAGCTGAAGTATTTTTTTTGCATGTGACTTCTGTTCTCATTTGTATTTCAACGCCTCTGGTGGCAAGGCTTTTCCATGCAAAATAGATTGTCCATGTTTACATTGTGGGAGGTGCAGATAAAGTTATTTCCTTCTCAGTTCACATGTATTTTCTCCTCTCCTGCACCAGAGAGTCTGCAGGTGCTATTATAGTGTTTTTCTCTTTCTAGAAGGGACTATTGCAATTGTATTGTTTAACTTTAAACAAACCCAAGAATTTCTTCACATTTCACAAGATCAAAATTGTACATGTTTTCTAAAAAGGCCTCCAGTCTTGATCTTAGAGGTAGTGGCTTACTACATGCTTTGGTAAGCTCCTCTGCTGGCTAAATATACTCACGAGCCAAAATATCTGTGTCCTGTTTCTTTTATCTTCAGTCTTTCATGTCTGGCCCTCATTCCTGCGGAACAACAGCTGTAAATCTATGCCAAGTTGAGTTTGCTGCTGGCTCATTAATTGGTCTAAGTGGTGTTCCATAAAAATGCCTTTTATACCCCGTGTTGATGTGACTTTTTAAAAATTTTTTCATGCCAAGCAGCGTAGCATGACCTTTTGAGGAATCAATGCCCTAGTTTTGTAGGAGAATACTCCCGTTACCTAAACAATGGTGCAAAGAGGTGTGCAGGTGCTTCGTTCTGCTCCACCTAGCCTTAAAATGTGCTAAGTTTCTCTTATTGAAAGAACAAGTGTCCTCCCAGGCATGACTCCACAACACCATTGCCATGTACGGTATGTTAAACCTTTTCTCTTCAATCATCTTTAAGAGTCCAGTCATTCTCATGTGAATTTGTGGAGTGGCTTCCGCATTTTGTACATTGGGGACCAATTCATTTCTGTCAGAGCACCTAAAGTTTGACCAGGAGTACCTGAAGTTTGCTTTTTGTTCATGTTCAAATGTGCTTTTTTGTTCTCTCTTAACAGACAAGGAATCATTTTTCCAGCACGCGGGAGGAGCTGGAAGACTTGAAGAAGAGGATGAAGGAAGCCCCCCTAACCTGCAAGCTACCTGGGCAGCCGACCATCGAGGGCTATCTGTACACGCAGGAGAAATGTAATGGCTTTTATATGCACCTGAATACCTTAAAGAACTCGTAAGCCTGGGCTGGCCAGCTTGTAAGCGTGGGCTGCGCTCAGCTCCTGCAGCCACACCAGCTTTAGCTGCAGCATCGCTGTGGGCTGAGCTGCACAGCGCAGCACCGCCTGCCAGTGCCTGGGGTGCCCGGGGAATCACCAGCAGCTTTAGCTGCCAGCTTTGTCAGTGGTGGCCCAGAGCTTTCTCCGGGTTACATGAGCCGTGTAAGCAAGGAGCTAATTGCCCTGCGCTCAAATTAGATGAGATTTATTACTCTGTTGTAGTGCTGGAGAGACTGGAGCTCTGGCAGATCGCACCTTGGCTGCGTTTTACCAGAACGAGTCTGGTGTCCTGCCCAGCTTCTCTCTCGCAGCATCTCTGAGGGCATCTGAGCACAGCTGAAATGTTAACCAGCAATGAGAGTTAAGCTGCTGAGAGTGAAACTTGTTGTGATTCTGTGCAGAATCAAGTCTAACCAAATTCAGTCTTTTATGAATACTCACTGTAGCTTTCCATGGCCATGCATGCATGAACACTCAGGGGACAAAAGCCTGTGTGCAGAGCTGTGGCTTCTGAGTCTACAGACAACTTACTTTGTGAGCAGTTAATTTTTGGATTGTACATACAAATGTATTTATACATATGTTTCTAAGTATGTAGAGCCCGCTTTTAAAAGAAAACACATAGACAGCAATTTTAGACCGCGAACAAATGTTGCATGTTCCTGCATGCCAATGACTGTTTGCTGCTTCTATTTATGTTTCCCCTATAAATTGAGCATGAAGATTGTTTTTCCTCCTGACATTGCAACTTAAAAAAAAATTACAGAAAAATTATGAGTTGAAGTATTTCATATAAAAGAGTTCAGGTAAGACAACAAAGAAAGGTGACAGTAAATCCAGTGTGATATAAGTAGGAACTTTAGAGTGTTTTAAAGGTGCTGTTGTCTTTACTGCCAAGTTTTCATCAGCAGGAAAAAATAGTGGTGTCTGTGTGAAACAAGCATTCAAGACACGTGGGATCCTGCCAGTGTAGGTCTTGGCTGGACTTGGCCAAACCAGCTTGGCTCACAACCAGAGTCCCACAAACGCCCTTTCACCAGTGTGTTTTGGGAGGGCGCTGGAGGTGGCTGCTGCTCCACGCTCCTCTCCTCCTCTCCTCCTCCTCCTGGCTCTTGCCAGTGGAGATGCTGGCGAGGGAGGTGTCCCCATGGCACCAGTGGTGTCCGTCCCCAGAGAATGGCGGACATGCAGGAAACACCAGCCGTGCCCTGCCAGCTGCGTCCACCTAAAGCGCCGTCTCTGACTCCAGCTTCCCGTGTGTTTCTGCAGGGGCCCTCGGCATCTCCTGGGTGAAATATTACTGCCAGTACGAAAAAGAGGCAAAAACCTTGCGGATGACGCCCATGGATCAGAAGCCTGGAGCTAAGCAAGTGAGTTGGTTTCTTGGAAGGATGTCTGCAAACATTGACCCAGGCATCAGGTCTCACCTTCAATCCACCCACGTCATCTCTTTCCTTAAGCAAACGGATGTACAAATGCCACGTCCAGGGCAGCAGAGGCCAGCCCTGCTGTCACGAGCAGTTGGCTGGTAGCGCCGGTCCTCAAGACATGCTGACAGTGGACTGGTCCCAGTGCTGTGGCTGTGGAAGGGCTCCTGGCCACAGAGCAGAGGGGTGGGCTTCATGTCCCCTCCCTGCCTGGCTGCACAAGTGGGTGATGTGATGCAAACTGAAGAAAGCACCTCTGTGAAGAGAAGTTTCACCTCCCTCTCTCCCAAATGAGCCAAAGTCCTGCAGGGTTTGGCAGCAGAGATGCGGGTCCATGTAATGTGAGCATTATTTGGGCAGTGGTGACTTGCAAGTTTGGTCTAGTGTGAAATTTCTGGCTTTCTAGACAAGGTAGTTTTTGTATTTATCCATGCAAATGGGTGGTGAACCTGCAGCCTGGTTTGCACTTAGGCCCCTGGCAGTGATTGCAAGTACTTGAATTACTTGAGTTATTACATGAGTGCTTCCAAAAGCAGTATTTCTCTGCCTTTGCATGTTCAGACAGTCACTAGTTTGTGATTTTGATTTTTGTTCTCAGAACTGGTACATGTGAGCAGGACTGGTGTTAGGAGAGGAGGAGAGGGCAGCAGTTGCAGCTCTAAAGTGCAATAAGGCAGCGATCTGGGGAACTGATTCTTTCACAAAATGTTTTGGGGTTTGCCAGTGGGTGATGTGTCTGGGAGTTCCCTGTAGTTCCTTGGGGTGACAGAGGAGGGGTAGGATGCAGGCATGGATGACCGACTGTGGCTCAGAGTACAGTGACTGCGTCCAGTTGAGTCCACCTGCCCTCCTCTGCCATGGAACGACGTTCCCTGCGGACCTCCCAGTCAGGCGTGCTGTTTTCTGGTTCGTGATCTCATGGTCTGTTCTTTGGCAGCCCTCTGCATGCTGCAGCAATAAAATAAAATGTATTTTTTGGAAGCCCTTGGTAGAGACCTTGGCAAAGAAATGTCCAAAACATTGACTAGCGAGATCTGTTGTCATCTATGCCGTAAACATGTCTAGTAAGGCAAATTAATGCAGCGTGGGGGCTTGTAAAAATGTAAATTAGTCCCCTTCCCAAACTCTTGCAGTCTGGTAGTCTGCACCTTCAGGTTGCAGCTGGCCAGACAGCTTCAAATGCCGTGATTACAAGCAGTGCTCTTAAAAACCCCAAACAATCGGCACACACACAAAATGCAGCCAGGAGATTATCATCATGGCATGTAGGCCGGACGTAATCTTGGTGGAGGCAGGACTTGCCGCCAGGCTGTCCTGGATCTGCTTGATCTGCTTCTGCCAGAGGTCTTGCAGATGCAGCAGTGGTGACGGTCGGGGTGATAAGCAGGTTTGCACACTCAGCCCTAGAGTCTGGTTGGCTGTAAGATCTCCTAAGTGTCTCTTCAGAGTTCCTGCAAAGTTGTGGAGATCTTATGGTCATATTATAAAATGCCCCTGCTGCGGACTGAATGCGAAAGGCCAGAGCGCAGCCCTGCAGTGCCAGCCTCTGTTCCCAGAGCACCTGCTCTAGATTTGGTCAGTTAGCATTCCTTTTCTACGAGGTATTTTGTGTGAAGTTGTTTGGACCATGAATGCTATGGATCATGGGTAGCACTGATAAGCCCTGATGAAAATTAGGACCCAACTTTGTCAGGTAACAGACAAGCATGATCCTGGCCCGAGAGACCAAGCAACTGCCTCGTGAGGTTTGTTTATGGCAGCGTTCCTGCTCTGCGGAGGCATATTGCTTGTTGCCGAGATATTTAGCATTTGTTTGTGGGGTAGTGCCATGAAGTCTAGAATACTCTGTGGCTGAGGAGAGGAAGTCTGTCTCACAAAGCCTTTGATCTCTGTCTTTGTTGATGGTAGGAAGGATTGTCTGTGCTCCTGGTACCAATGCCGTTGGATTGGCAGGGCACGTGCTGGGAGCCTGGTGCTCTACGGGCAGTGCCGTGCCGGGCTGCAGCCTAAGGGTGCTGAGGAACCCGAAATCTTCTCCTGTGTTTCTTTCCTCTAACGTTGGCTTTCATTTTCTCTCTTAGGGTGCCTTAGACCTGACACTGAAATCCTGTGTAAGGAGAAAGACGGACTCTATAGACAAAAGGTTTTGTTTTGACATTGAAACTAATGAAAGGTGAGATGCTTAGTATTCAAACGGCCTCCAAACAGATAAACCCTGTAAACCTGGATGAAATCGCTCTTTGTTGTTCATTAAAAACAACTTTTGCTTATTTTCCTGCCTGTCCCTGGATGAACTCCACGCAGGTCTGGGACCATCACACTGCAAGCACTCTCGGAAGCCAACCGAAGGCTGTGGATGGAAGCCATGGACGGGAAGGAGCCGGTAGGTGTTCAGGGAGATGCTGCACAGCCATGAATATGCTGCCCAGCACTGTCCTCTGCTGGCAGGTCCTGGGGAAGAGCAGTGACAGCCACTGGGAGGCTCCTTGTTACAGCTGTCGCTTGACTGTTCTTGCTTACCTGTAATTCCGGGCATCAGTTCAGCCACTGCACGGCCAGAATGGGATTTTGTGCTGTTCTGCTTGCGGTACAGCTTCCAATGGGGATTTTTGTTTTCTCCCGTTTAAAGCTCTAGTACATTCTCTAGTTGTGCCAGACTGCTTAAGGACTATGGCTTTCCTGGGTCTGGAACGCTCGATATTTCTGTTGCTCACAACTCATTCTCCAACCTGTGGGAAGTGATTTTTTGGCTGTTCCTGCTCAGAGCACCATTTGGAAAGTCTGGCCCACAGGAGTGCCCACCCTGCAGCAGTGTTCCCCTGCCTTTCTGTGCCTGCTGGTGTTTCCTTCCTTCCTTCGGTCTGAGCAAAGCACGGTCTCCTGCACTTTGCCAAATTTCCTGTAAATGCACAGCATGATTTGCAGTGCAGGAGAACCCGTTTCTGGCATCTCCCCTTGTCCTTCCCTCGGTGGGCTCAGTGAAGGGGGTTGGCAGTGAGTGCACTTGCTGGAGAGGGTAGCTGAGGGCTGTGTGGCTGCTGATGCGGAGGTGGGACGTGGGAGCAGGGAGATGTGACAAGGGCACCCTCTGCAGCACACTTCTCCTGCTTGTTTAAACAGGAAAGGACATGGGATAGTGTGGAGGGTCCGTGTGCTCGTGCTGGGCAGCCAGTCACTTAGGGGATGTCCGGGGCTCTCTTGGTTTACATGATGTGTTATTAAGTATAAAGGATGGCACTCGCTGTTTATTATTAATAAAAAAATACAGAATGTATTTTTGTGGGGGATGAAGGAATGTCTTGAGACTTGAATTTTTAAAAGCAAGCAAAAAACCAAAAATCCCACAACCCCTGTGGGCCAGACCATCCAGCTGCCATTTTTACAAGGCACCTAAAGGACAAAGTTTCCTTTCGGTTTTTGGGAGACCTCTTTCCTGGAAATAGGGGCTCCAGTGAAATGTAGAAAGTCAGCAAAAAGTCATTTATTGTGTAGACAATGATAGCTCGCTTAATTATAAAATGACATTTCTTTGTGAGATTGTCTTATTGTTTGGGATTGGCCTTGGGTGATTTATGGGGTGCTGCATTTTCTTTCGAAAACAAATATCGAATCATGTTGCATCATGTTTTTGTTTCTTCTTCCTCCATTCCCTCCCTTTTTTCAGATCTACCACAGTCCCATCACGAAACAGGAAGAAAGTGAGTCATTTCTGTTGATGTTCCTCTGAGCTCTCGAAGCTGTCCGGAGGTCGGGCAGTGTATTTCCTTGCAGATACACTCATCCTCGATTTCTGCTGAATAGGCTGTGTATTCCCTCCCTGGTGGCAGTGTAACTTCTTTCCTTTTCATCGCACTGTCTGATACTGAGGCCAGATAAGAAATTTGCAAACGGTAAAAGTTATCGATTGCAATGTGCAGTTTTTATTTAGCAAGAGCTAGCAGGATGCAGAGTTCAATTTGCACCTCTAAACCCCAAAAATAACAGAGGGGCAAAAAGATCAGTGCAAGATTTTGAGGGCATTTCCCTTAGCAAAGATTATAATAGGAAAATAAGAGGTGGCGTTTAGTTCACTGGAGCTCCCATCCCACCACCTTGTCCCGTGTCTCCCCTTTCTCAAGCCAGGTGTTCCCTACCCACTGTCCCTGCAGCCCCAGGGCAGGCTGCTGCCCCTTCCCCTTTCCCCTTGTACAGACCGTTACGGCAGTGGCTGAGGGTGCTGCTGTGGAAGACTCTGGGGCTTCATTAGCTGGATGAAAACTTGCATTCTGTATCTTTATCAGCACCTTAATTAGCTGACTTTATGGGCATAGAGGTAGCATTATCAGAGGCATAAGCATGAAACCTGTTGTTTGACTGTGTTTTCATTACACGCCTGGAAAGAATGTGGCTCAGTGTCTCACAAAAGTAAATAGGCTCTATTTTTAATAGATTAGAGCTAGAAAGACTTCAAATCGTATCATACCACTCAGTAACAAGTACCGTGTGGATCTGTGCTTAAGGGTGTCTTAACTCCTATGTGAGAGCTATGATACGTCTGAGCTTTTCACCGCTGTTGCTCAGAGAAGAGAGAGTCGTTATAAACAAAGTGCTGAAAATACAATGATTTCATAGGATTCGCCAGCAAGGCCTGTGCTGTGACTGGAGTTGGTCCAGATGTATCCTGTGGCTGCTTTTTCCAGTAAAAAGTTGGCTTACATTAAAAAGATAAACAAAAAACCAAATACCTCCACTCCCCCCCGAATAACCGAAGCCCCCAGAATTCCAAACCGACAACAACATCGTCATTTAGGAGAAATTCAATATAAATGTTTGCACTGAACAGAAAGATATGTTATAATATAACTTAGACAATCCTTCCAGATTTCCCAGAAAAATTAGCAGAAGTAGTAGTGTCATTACAGAGGCTGAAATATGTGTATAGAAAAAAATCCTGACTTTCTACCTGCTTCATGATGCCTACAAAACAGGCACAGAGATAGTCTGTGGTTAATTGGCTGGAATAAAAACCTGTGTTCTGCTTTGCTCAGCATATCAAGCTGTATTGTTTTTGCTTTTTAATCTAGTCAAGTAGATAAGCAGAAATTACACAATCCTATGATGTGGAAGAGCTTTAACTGCAGATTTTGCAGTGCTCTGGAAATGATTAATCAACTCCTTATCAGACACAAATTCACATGTGGCAGGACTCTGATTTACGCTTTTATTATTAAAGACAGAAAGGGGGTAAGGAGCAATGCTGTAACTCAAAATAAATTCAAGGAAAAATGGAGAACATATGGAACTAATAATTCCTTGTCAGGATTTAAAGAATCCCTGTGTTTTCACGGAGGGATGTACACGCTGCAGATGCACATGTGAACCCGTCCATGTGCTGGGGCACTGCAGCTTTGTGTGTCAAGCAGGGTCTGGGTATGGGGCCTTCCCAATAGTTTTCCATGGGGAGTTGCATGCTGGTGCTCAGCCATCTAACCCTGCTTCTCTTGTCTGAAACAGTGGAGCTGAATGAGGTCGGCTTCAAGTTCGTACGGAAGTGCATCAACGCAGTGGAAACAAAAGGTAAGATGCTCTCCCTGGCGTCGATAGTTGTGCCATCCTGGCGTTGCTTCCTATGGCTTTGAATTATATTGTATTTTCTGCAGTTGTTAGTCAAAGAAATGAGACTTTGACTTTTAACTGAAAAATGCATGTCGGAGGAGTAGAAATCCTGTGCTGTTTGCAATGTTATTATACCAAATTTGGTTAGGATTGAATTTCCACCTTTATGCTGTTTTCACTCAATGGTTTCTCATCTTTAGCTCTGAGAAAACTCATTGTCAGGCAGAAGGAGAGCAGCTCTGGAAGTCTGTCTGTACTGGGGGAACAGGCAGGGATTAACTGGGGGACGGGGTTATTCAGATCCATTTTATTACAAGCAGCAGGACAGCAGCAGGCTGGATGATAGCTCACCCTCATGAAACACCCAGCCTCTACCAGCATCCATCGCTGACGTGGGCTATCAGACGAAGATAAATCACTTCAGAACAGCTGGATCCCCCAGCTGCCACAGGGAAGGGTGGCTGGTTTCATTTCTAGAGCTTTTGGGGGATGCGGCCAGCCAAGCCCTGCTGAAGTGGGGAGGAACAGGGTAAAGAGACCCTCCTCGCAAAGCCAGGCAAATACAGCACTTCTGTCTTTCCTAACATCAGCTAATATTTCCAGAGAATCTGCTTAAATGTGTTTGCCTTCTGTGACAATTTGAACAAACAAATGTTAAGGCAGCACTCGCCAGAAATGGCATATTTACTCAGGGAGGGCTTGCCAGTTTGAGTGCGTATTCCACACGTTGGCTGTGCTCGCCTGTCCATGGCATGATCCCGGCAGAAATGGCATGGGCCTGGCTGTGCCGGTGGCCGTGCCCAGCGTGGGCGAGCCCGCAGCCCCCTGCCCTCTGCCAAGCAGAGCCTGGCAGCAGCAACCCCTCACTGCGGGGCAGCCCGGGCTGTGGGGACGGAGTCCGGGTGGTTCCTGGGGCAGAAGCGTTTCTGCGGAGCCAGCACCCAACAGCTGGGAGAAGGGTTCCACTAGATGGGGCTTTTGGACTTCCCACCAGCTGGAGAAGACCCTTGGCTAACGCTCTTTGGCTTTCTCCTGCTTAGGCATTACTACGGAGGGCGTCTACCGGACTGTTGGCAGCAATATTCAGGTGCAGAAGTTGCTGAATGCCTTTTTTGGTAAGAATTAATTATTACATGCAACTAGATTGTCCTGATTTTGTATTGTTTAAGAGGGACAGAAAGGATCAGGTTTCACAGTGAGAAATGGCAGTGTGGTTTTTAATCCCTATGGCCCCTCCACGGCACATCTTTCCCTTCTCTTATGGGCTTTTTTCTGCAACCCACTCTAGTGCCTCTCCCTTTAAACTGCATTTATTTGGTGGTGGTGCAACCTGCATATTAAGTTAAGTGAGCAGCAGTGAGATAAAGTGAGGCAGTGACCCTGGAGCAGAGAGACGAGCCTTCTCCCATCATGTGCTAAAAATATTGAAGCATTTTGGAGTCACATGCTGGGGACACGTTCTTGCTGCAGGCCCGGGGTGCGGGACATCGGCCAAGGAGAGATGAGCCCTTGCCCTCTCCCCCACTGCCAGCGGCCCCTCCTGCAGCGCTGCTGCCAGGGAATTCGCCTGGCCGATGCCGCTCATGGGGAGGTGCCTTGTCCCTGGGGTTCAGCACAGCCATCTCCTAAACCAGCCCTCACATCTGAGCTCACCTTTTCCTCGGTGGGATATCATGGAGAGCTGTGCTGGGAAGGTGGCGTCCACAGGGTGGCCATTACGCTGGTTTAAGGTTTTCACCCAAAAGGACTGGGTATACCTCATTGTAAGTGATATATACATTAATTCGTCAACATATGCATTTCTGCTGTAAGCCTTTCCGTGCACTGAATCGTGTATTTCATATCAGCATGTAAACTGGCGGGTTGTCTTCACGTAAGAAACAGTTAAACTCCCTGCAGCCGGCTGTGGGGCTCGGCAGCACTGCTCCGTGCTGGGACAGACATTCCCGGGCTGAGGGCCCTCGTGCCCCTGTCCTGTGGCACAGGTGGGCCAGGGCAGGCTGCGAGCCCCTCAGGTGAGCCCCCAGGGTCAGTCTCCCACATGCCCAAAGGCTGAGCTGTTCTCACCATTCCTGCCCGAGCGGCTGGAGCACAGGGCAGAAACTACGTTTACATCGGTACCTGTGTGCCTTGTGCTCACGCCAGCTCCCTGGACAGACATCTGACATTAATGTAGTATTCAAAGGCTTTTACTATTGTTTCTTAATATTGTTTACTATTGCTTTAACTATTGTTATTTATTAAAATGGCTAGTTTGTGCTGACATGCAGCTGTACCCAATTCCCATGAAGCCACAACTCAGACAGCTATCCAATTACACTTGCCTAGTTACTAACCACTTACCCTAAGTTTTTGTTGCTTCTTGATTCTCACCCTCCCTGTGAGTAACTCTGTGGTTTTCTCATCTGAACCCCACCAGTGAGTGGCTTTTCATTTTATTTATATGCATCGGTCCGTTTGACCACTTGCCACCCCACTGTGTACAAACTCACAGTGGAAAGTCCAACAACGCAGAAATAACTGCTGCAGAAGGATTTCATCCTTCTGCAGTAAGGAGATAGATATTTTTTTTGTTCTCTAGTCCTATTTGGTTTTTTTTAAATAAATCATGAAGTTTATTTCTTTAGTCCAGATGTCCCCCATCCTCCAGCCACGTCCTTTACTTCATCGTACCACAGAAATGATGTGGTTGTTCAATGACGGTAGGCAGGAGCAAAGTGTACTTCCATTTGCCTCCTCCTCTGAGCTCCCTCCTCTCTGTGCAGTGAGAGGGAATGTTTCTAGAATGGCCTTCAGGGGAGTAGCTGCGAAGGAAGGATTGGAGCTGGACACTTGGATTACTTTGGATATCAGAAAGCTTGTCTTGGATCTGTTGAAATGTGTCGGTTTTGCCAGTCTTGGCTGTGCTGGGAAAAAACAAACTGTAGAGAATATGCACTCACTAAATTTTCCCTACAGCTTAAATCTTACCTTGTGCTTCTTCCTTTGTCCCTAGTTAGCACTGCTCCTTAGCCTTTCCAAAATACAGACACTAGTACTGTTGTTCTGCTTTTCCCAACAGTGAGAATCAGCAGGTTTCCTCTTCATGTGCTGCTGCAGCTCTGTTTGTCTTGAGAGGATACCCTCCCTGAGAGCATGCCATTTATTAACAGCCTCAAAATGGACCTTATTTTAAAACCATTTTATTCTTCCTCCAGATCCAAAATGTCCAGGGGATGTGGATCTCCAAAGTGGTGACTGGGACATCAAGACGATTACGAGCTCGCTGAAGTTTTATCTCAGGTAGCACTGCAGGTCACACCTGCCCCGAGTAAGCCAAGGAGCTTGGGGCTGATCCAGATGAAACGCGCAGTGAACTGCCAGATGTTAACATTTGACTGTTGGAAAGGGCAGAGAAGTGACAAAGGCTTTGGGAAGAGGAATGGATTTTTTAATTTTGTGTTATATTTTGAGGAATATGCCTGTTGTAGAAACCCCACGTCCCGTGGGGAAAGCTGTTTAAGTAATACTGTCTAGGGGGGAGATGCCACCGGGAACTGGTGGTGCTGGAAGGCAAGCAGATTTGCCTGTTGGTCCTTCGAGATCAGTTGCGAGTGGGTCACGCTGCCCTGCAAGAGCTCACTTTTCTTTCTGGTTATTGCAGGAACCTGTCTGAACCCGTCATGACCTACAAGCTCCACAAAGAGTTGGTCCTGGCTGCCAGTAAGTCCCACAGCTGTCCTGCCAACGGTCCCTAGCCCTGCCCTCACCAACCAGCGTACATCAAACTCATTCGACAGAACTCTGCCAGCCTGACACTGGGGTGTCTGGCTGCTTCCCCCTCTAGAAACAGGAGTGACCCTTTCTTTTGAGTGCTTAATTGTGCAGGGGAGGTGGTGGCATTTCTTCCCGTCTTTCCTTTGCTATTGCAGTGCTCTTCCCTCTAACAGGTTTTCATGCTCTTGGAAGGTCTGGAGAGCCAGGAGATGTCAATTACCCTAAAATCAGAACAGAAGTCCCAGAAGAATTGTTTCTCAATACTACTAATGTATTTATTTTAAAACCTGTGAGGGAATGGTGCTCCCTTTAAATAGTGAAATTTGTCCTGGTGTGTTGAATCCAAAGTGTCTACCAGTACATGAAAGACACTGTTCTGCTGTAGCTCTTGGGACTGAGCCACAGCCAATATTAATGGAGATTAGCCAAGTAACATGGGTATATTGACAAGGCGTCACCAGTGCTAAACTGGCCAGTCCTTGGCTGTCCTGTTGTTATGGCCATTTCAAACAAGCTGTAATTATTCTGAACTGGCTGCATCCTCAGAGCGTGTTGAGAGCCAGCATGCTGAGATGGAGACTAGAGGGATACAAGCAGTTGATCATGTCCCTCAGCATGAGAGTACTGGCATTTGGAAATTTATGGCACACTCACAAACATTTTGGCTTAAAGCATCCTTCCCATCCCCATGCCTCCTTGAAGTCAACAGGAGGGTAGAAGAGCACCCACCTCTCCTCAGTTTGGACCGCTAGAGATTTAA
Organism: Chionis minor; assembly: GCA_013398295.1. NCBI lineage: Eukaryota > Metazoa > Chordata > Aves > Charadriiformes > Chionidae > Chionis > Chionis minor. Next base: position 778,185 of record VZSF01009458.1, on the reverse strand, counting down.
TAACACTTCTTCTTACTTGGCAAGAAAATTTTTCCACCATCTACCAATCGTGCTCAAGCCCAAGATTTATTAGTTTCAGAACTGGTTAAACTAATGATGGCTGGGTATGTGCAAAACCATAATCCCTTCCCTACCCTCCCTTAGAAATTTGCACCATTAAGCTTCCCAGCTACCAAGATCCCACAGTATTCTTTTCACACTGAGTATTTTATTGTTTCTTGATTATTTATGCTTCTGAAGTGACCTCCCTGGGTCAAGGACTCCATTTTTTTCCCTGCAGGACATTTTACCGCGTTGTTGAGTGTTACAGCTGTCTGGGCTGATAAGATACCCAGCAGAGAGGCTGTGTGTTCCCCAGGTGTGCTGCTGTGCGGGGTGAGGGTGCAGAGGGGAGCACCCAGCCATGCCCAGCCGGTTTCCCCAGCCATTCTCAGAGGCAGAGTGTGACCCTGAGCTCCCTTTCAAGCTTCATTTCTCCCTTTTTCCACTTCATTTTGTTTCTCACAATGATTATCCTGTTGCTATGTAATCTCACTTTCCTTCTGCTTCCCATCGCTGGGTTTGGCCAGCCAGCCATATGTTGCAGAAGGAACAGCTCCCACAGATTTTCTTCGGCTTTGTATTTCTTTTATGTATTTACTTTGAAAGTGGTGGGCACAAACTTCTCTTCATGCTACTTCTTTCCAGAATCTGAGAACCTGGATTACAGGCTGGGAGCCATTCACGCTCTGGTCTATAAGCTACCTGACAAGAACAGAGAGATGTTAGAGCTCCTCATACAACACCTTGTCAAGTAAGCAGACGTTTTTCTCTGAAGCCAAAGTAAGGAGAATAACGGAATCAGCAGAACAAGTTGTTTGTTTTTTTTTTTTTGGTGGCAGGTTTGCAAAACTGTATCCACCATAGTTCCCCCAGGAATTTATGTTTGGACTGCACAAATTATATGATTATTCTTGCTACCCACTGCATTAAGTGATGCTTCTCTTTTTAATTGCCACTTTCATCCTCCTTCTGAGAAGCACCAAGCAGGAAATAATTTTAAAATGAAAACACCCTCTGACAGTAGCTATAAATTGTCACCTCTCGCTCCAGTTAACAAGAATGTTACGTCTGGGATTTGGGAACAGCTGTAGGACCTGTCTGTATCCATGGGCTGAACATGAAGCGTGCTTTGGCTTTATCTCCAGCTCTGTGGTTTCAATGTCTTTAGCCCTCAGAGCAGCACAGTCAGCGCATGTCAGTCTCTGCTCTTGTACAGACATGTCGGATGCTTGGTGGCACTGGGCAGCACTGCTTCCACGTGCTTCCAGCAGTGAGCCGCTGAAAGATAATGGCACCAGCACTGCGTTGGGAAACGGGTGTTTTCCTGCCTCCTTGTCACAGCAAATGCAAAGGCTCAGTGTGCAAGCTCTGCCCTCTCCACCCCAGAGAGGAGCAGGGATGCAGCAGGGAAAGAGGCTTGTGACAAGCTATGCTGAAGCTCAAAAGCAAGGGAGCAATGCGTGTGCGCGTCAGGAAGGACCAGGGCTTGCAGAAGCAATGGCTTTTGTATGACAGGGCTTGCTCTGGACCTTTGGAGAAGTCGTTTTCAAAACTGGTCTGTTTCAGAAATAAGTAGGGCTGATCTGGGTTTGTCACACCCTAAGACACAAAGGTGAGTGCTTGGCCCTCGGTGCCATGCCCGTCTTCAGGGCAGGGAGGGCTGGATGGGGGATCCTGCCTGTCATCTGCTTCCAGCCTTGCCTGCATGTGTTTTTGTGGTTTTTAGAAACCTTTCTGTGTAAGTGGCAGAGCTGAGAGTATCTGGTGTGCAGCCCAGTGAAGCTAACACCGTACTTGGGTCATTCTGATTATTCCTTCAAGTGTTTATGGCTAAATCCTGTTCCCTCTCACCTTAATGCTGACAAAAACCTTTAAGACCAGAGCTACAGGGCAAACCCAGCATCCATTACATGTCAGCATCAGAGTCTCTCTCCTGTGGTCCACTTCTGGAACCAGATAGTGCCCACCTAGGTGGTTAATACTTCAGTCATCAGCTGGTGCTGCTCTGCAGGCTTGCTCGTTCCTCCAGAGCTTGAAAGCTGCTGGATAGAGCGAGCTCTGTTCTGTGGAAACAGTGGTTCTTTCAGAAAGAAGATGCTGTGTAGAGATTTACTGAAAACCTCCAAATTGTGCTCCCTACATTCAGTCCTCCTCCTTCAGAGAGAGGAAAAATTAAAGCCAAAAGTCAGTTCTGGATAAATAGGATATTCCAATTTAAATGTCTCCTTTCGTGTATGTGTTGCGCAGATGACTTCTGATTGCAGAGTTAAAAGAGGAGGTAGGAGTGGGAAGGGATCAGATAAAAATGTTGTCAGTATGTTGCTCTCCCAGACAGTTGTCCTGGCCAAATGTGACTGTCATAACTGGAGACATGTTTTATCTCTGGTAGGGTTGGGAAAAAAATTCTGCTGAAACAAAATGAAGAAAATTGAATGACTGATTCTTGCTGCATCTTTTTTCATTGCTTGGAATAAGATCTGTTTGAAAAAACCCAAACCAACCCAAAACCTATTCCTTCTTTCCTTCCTCTCTGCAGCATATGTGAGCACAGCCGAGAGAATCTGATGTCACCGTCTAACATGGGGGTGATATTTGGACCTACCCTCATGCGAGCACAGGAGGACACTGTGGCAGCGATGATGAACATCAAGTTCCAAAACATAGTAGTTGAGATCCTCATCGAGCACTTTGGGAAGGTACAGGTGGCAGCCCCAGGAGCACCTCCACGCAGCTTCTGGCTGCTCCATCATGTTCATGCAAACTGTTGCTGTGGCAACGATGTAGAGCTCTGGCTCCTTTTTCCAGAGTGTCCTTAGGGGGTGGGATTTTTTTTGTATAATGTACTGTTCTGAAATGCTTCAGAAGGAAACTAAAAGTGTAGCAGATAACGTTCCTCGCTGTTGCCTTTAGCTAGTTCCAAAGGAAATCCTGAGCCAAGGGATTTTTGCTTTTCTTTTTAAATAAGAGGAATTTTTATTAAAAAAACCCACTGTTTTGTGCCTGGACATTACAGGACTTTATGCTTTCCTTTGCTGAAGGCAGGAGCTAGACCAGAGAATAACTGCTTTCAACAGGCGCGGTCCGAGACGAGACACTATACAACTATTAATACAGGGAAAAAAAACCCCAAAGCAGACAAGTATTGAAAGGTTGATGAAAATAATTCAGCTGTGCATATGACCTGTTCAGATCCAGGTGTAGGGATGGTGTGGGCAAGTCTGGGGAGGGGAGCTGCTGCCTGGGGTGGAGCTGTTGGAGAAGTCTTTGGCGAGTGGCTGGTGCCTGTTGCGTTGGGGCAGTGCTCTGCACAGGGCAGTGCACCCTAGCGAGGCTCCGGCAGCATTTACCTTTCACGGGACCTCGCTGAATATTTTTGTCTGAAACCATTGCCTAAATGCACAGACTGGATTAGTCTGTTCTGCTGGGTGCTGAAGATTCACATGCAGACAACAGCTTTTTGTCGTGCGGTGTTTTGTCTCCTGATGGAAAGCAGAATATTCCGCTGTCTTCTGTATTAGCACTTTCTCTACATGCTATCTGATAGAATGGCTTGGGGGTTTCAGGGTTGCTGGAGGATGATAGAGATGTAGGTTAATGTTTAAAAACTTTCAGATCAGCATACCAGGGACCAGATTGCTTTCCTAATAACAGCGCTAGGTTCAAAGGAGTGAGTTTGGTCCTTCAGCTTTTCATAATACTTTACATCACAGAGTGTCCAAGCGATCTTTGATGTCTTAGAGGTAGGGAAGGGTTGAAGCCGTCCTTTAGAGGTTGTTGTTTGCCGCGAGGAAGATGGGGTAGTGCTCCCAGCAGACAGAGCAGCACATATCGTGGTTATGAGCAGCGGCTGAGAGAGTTGGGATTGTTTAGCCTGGAGAAGAGAAGGTTGAGGGGAGACCTTATCACTCTCTACAACTACTTGAAAGGAGGTTATAGCGAGGTGGGGGTCAATCTCTTCTCCCAAGTAACAAGCGATAGGACAAGAGAAAATGGCCTCAAGTTGTGCCAGGGGAGGTTTAGGTTGGATATTAGGAAAAACTTCTTTACCAAAAGGCTTATCAAGCATTGGAACAGGCTGCCCAGGGAGGTGGTGGAATCGCCATCCCTGGAGGTTTTTAAAAGACGGGTAGACGTGGTGCTGAGGGACATGGTTTAGGGGTGGTTGTGGCATAGGTTTATGGTTGGGCTAGATGATCTTGAAGGTCTCTTCCAACCCAAGTGATTCTATGGTTCTATGATTCTATATGCAGAAGTGAAGCTTCCTTTTTGGGAAGGAAGAGGAGGCCAAAGCTGAAAGAGCAAGATTCTTGCAAAAGTGGATGTAGAGTCAGAGCAACCAAACGGGAACCAGATGGGTGGCACAGGAGTTGGCTGTGGTGCCAAGGACTGGAACCAGAGAAACGAGATGAAAGAGCTCAGATAGACTTTTGAGTATCCACACGAGAAGCTCATGAAAATCACATGCCAGTTTCTTTGTAGGTCTCTGTGAATGCTTTTAATAAGTTCTCACAGCAAAAGAGTGAATCGTTTGTGTGCTGGGTGCGTGTGTTGGGATCCTCACAAAACTTTCTCTGGAGCTGAGCCCCTGTCCTCCCCTTTAGTACAGCCTGTGGTGCTGACTGAGTTAACGCATGATTTACACTGCAACCTCTAAGAGCTGGAATTAAATCTTTAATTAAGACAGACATCTCTTTGCTTGCTTTTAATTTCTTCAGTGATAAGGTTAAGTTAGTAACATTTATTAGATTGAGCTTGTAAGTTCAGCATCAGAACTGGAAGTGTCTTCAGCTCACACATGAGCAAACACTCATAAATGAGTCTGGAGGAAGAGAGGGATATGGTTTATGTAGTGCAATATGAAGACTCTAACGACAAACTATTCATGAAGACTTTGTGGATAATTACTGTTTCCACAGCTTATATTTCAGTGCCATGGTTAAATTAAATAAGTTGATCACTCTGGAAACACTTTCTTCACTGTACAACTACACTGTTTTAAATATGAGAGTCTGTCAATATCTTTGTACCTTCAAGTTGTTTAACTTGGATTTTCATTTAGAAGGCAGAAGCCAAGCAGAGGCTGCACCCACACCTTTAAAAGAGTAGTTTGTGGTGGGTTTTAGCATGGCTTTCAGATGTGGAAAAGCATCTCATGAAATGAGATCTGTGGTAATCTGTGGTACTTATATAAGCATCCATGGGGAACTTAACACTTTTCGTTAAAAAATAATATTGAACACTTGTAAATATATATGATAGAGGTTGATGTTTCAAAAAAATTGCCCTGCTGCAGGTAAATCTTTGCTATTTTAATTATACATGAGCTGCTGCATTTAAATCACAGGCTGTTAATGTCACAGCAAATTCCTCTGAATCCAGGCAGGGGGAAGGCACCGGTCTTTGTATTCTGGAGTGGAGAAAATGTACTGCCCCAGCAAAGGGCATTAAGCATCAGCAGCCACACCGTGTCACCGAATCGGGAGAGAAAAGCAACTGAAGAGACCACATGGGGGTCTTTGCCCTAAATGCCCCAAGAGAGCGTGGGGGCAGTCGTTCCTCCCCCCTTCACCCAGAGTAGGGCAGACTAAGTCAGGAGCAAAGCCAGAGTACCGGCACGCTGTGTTGACACCGAGCCCGCAGAGCGGAAGCGTGGGCAGACAAGGCTGGGAGCAGTGACCTTGCCCCTGTGCTGGGACAGCAAGAGAGGTGAGGGGAGCCGGCTGCGGAGACGGCCGGTGCCCACCCACACCGCGGTACGCGCTACCTGGCCTTTGGGATCAAGAAGGCTGAAGTTGAGGGGTGTTCTTCTCTCTCATCCCCCATCTTGGTTTTCCGGAACTGCTCTGAGGCTGGGAAAAGAAAGAGCATACTTTAGGTTTCAATTACAAAAACGGCGCACTTAATCAAACCAGAATGCTAATTTCTTCATTTAAAATTTTTTCTGGGTGACATGATAAAATTGTTCTTCCATAACAATGCTTGCACTGAGGGAGCGCTGACCCTGCTCGTTGGTGGGTGTGGCACCAGGTTTCGTCCTCTGGGCTTGAGCCATCTCCTACCAACAGCCGGGAAGGAACCAGCTCCATGTTCTCCCAGGATGGGCAGCGTAGCCTTGGGTCTCAGCAGCCCATGCCACCCTGTCCATAGTAAATCACTCTTTAAAGCCTGATATAAATTCAATTAATATCCATGGGAAAAAGATAAGAGCAGTTAGTTTTGGTCCTTAATGTGGTGTTTCAGATCCTCATGAGTCTGCCCAGAAGCTTAATTATTTTCAGCTCTTATAAAAAGCATTGACATAAATAAGAACCTCTAAATTAAACCCAACCAAATAGGTGCCATATGACCAGTGAGAGAAGGAGATAAAACTCTTCAGCAGCATTGGTTTTATGCCAGTATTTCATCCAAGATAATTTCATAGTGCCATGCGCTTCATTGTAAGCCAAGAGCTGGAGGGATTTTTAGCATTAAATCTAAAACAATGCGGTGGTTTGTTTGGGTGCTTTCTGTAGAATATATTGCCTCGCTGGTGTGGAAAACTTGACGTTTCTCAGAAACTGTCAGCTTCAACACTTCCTTCATCTGCTCCAGGATAATTTGCTTCTACACATTTTGCATGTATTTGTGATTTTGCTGCGTTAATTAGTTCAGCGCTGCAGTAGCTGCTGTGGGTGGGCAAGGTGCAGAGCAGGCAGCATGTCTGTAGGACAGCTCATGGCAGGACATGTCTGTAGAACCATAACTGAAGCGTCAGCCCAGCGCCAGCCCCTCTCTGGCCCCAGCAGCCAGGGCTTTCCCAGGTTCTGCCGACCCTTCAGAGCAGCTGGGGGGCACTGTGCTGTCCCTGTCTGGAGAGGTTGGAGGAGCTGGGGGTCGCAGGGCTGGAGCAAACGACTGCAAGGACCCTGCCAGGCTCTCATGGGCTGCGGCTGGGTGGTTTGGTCAGGGTGGTTTGGAGCAACCCTGGCTTTTCCAGCCCTCCTGGGTCAGCCAGAGATGACTCAGGCCACAGATGGCTTCGGTGGGGACAGCCCTTGGCAAAGGTGGTGGGTGGTCACTTGCCATGTAGGAGCTGGATCTGTGCTCCTGGTGTAGCCCAACCTCCTAACTCCATAGTCTGCTGCGACGTGCCTTTTAATGACACCAGGGTAATGAGGCAAGCCTCTGAGGATGTCATTCAACCTGGTGGGACAAGAGGGTCATATAAACATACCTGCCTTTACAGATCTACTCCGGCCCACCAGAAGACACCACTGCCCCCCCAGTGCCTCCTCCCAGGGTGGCTGCCCGGCGGCACAAACCCATCACCATTTCCAAACGTCCTCTGAGGGAAAGACCTGTCTTCTTTGTTGCTTCTGTGGAAGAAAGTGGAGGTCAGTCCAGCTGTTCACTGATGCCTTGCCTGCCTCTCACCCCTCCTGTTTCTTTTAACACCTTTCCAGGAGCAATGGAGATAACAATAGCAGGACTGCATTTCCCAGGCCGTGAACATGGCAGATAGTGAGTTCTGTTGTTCGGTGAGAAAGGAAAGCAAAAACATACTCACACATAGGTTGCATCATCTCACAACTCGAAGTCCGTACAGATTTCTTTTTTCTGTTAGTTGCAGCATTCTCCTTTAGCTAAACTAAGACTGGTTCTTGCACATGAGAAGCCCAGTGGAAAGGTTTTATGGCTTCAGAGGCAAAAATACAAAGTGATGGCAATAAAACTGAGGAGTGGAGTTGGTGGGATGGGAGCGGGTGTGCCCAGGCTGGGGGTGGCTGCGTGCTGCTGCAGCCTTGTCCCTCCAGAGCACATCAGTCCCAAGGCTCTGCAGGGCTGGCTCAGCCGCTGGCGATTTTACATCCAGACCAGGAACACTGAAGCACTTTTTCAGGGCCCAGTGATGGTATTTTCTAGACCAAGTAAAACTCTGCTGTTAAATTCATTTGATTGTAAGGAAATGTTAAGGCCCTTATTATCATGTTGAAGGGCACAGCAATTTAAAATCACGTTTGTGCCCGATTTGCTCTAATTGTAGTTGCAAGTGGTGCCCTAGATCACATCATCACCAAAAGAGATGAGAAGTTTTTTTTCTCTCTTACAGTTTTCAGAGCTTTGGTGATGTTTTAGGCTTAATACTACAAGTGTACCTTTTGGCACTGGTAAAATATGATTGATTCAAATTGCTCTTTAAAATCACAAGACCACTCATGTAGTTTTAGATGGCTTTGAATTTGAATGTTTCTCTGAACTGGGAGCAGAAGCATTAGCGTTTGACCGCCCCAAGGCAGCAGTGTGCAATCCATTTCGTAGTGGTGCTTCTGCATCTCGTGCCTGGGTCTCTAGCACAGCAAGAGGGATGCGATGAATTATTTTTGGAGGGATATACAAGCACGGTACAAAACTTCTCATGAGCAAGAGTACTGGAAAGTTAAAAGAAGCCCATGAGTATATTCTGTGATATTCAGCGTTGTTTCAGTTTTCTTTATTCCTTGGCATTTGCGTGAGCCACTAGCTCATTTGTGTTTTGCTTAGGGTGAGGGTCTGTCGATCCCCCACCGCATGCCACAAGCGTGCTTGTCCCTCGGTACCGCGGGAGCTATGCAGGGCTGGGGAGAGTTCTGCCCTGCCGTGGGGCAGAGACCGTGACGCCTCCGGGCTGCTTCCTAACCCGATGCCTGTCTCTCCCCTTGGCTCTGCAGCAGACCGGCAAGGCCAGACCCCCAACGGCAGCAGCATCGTCGGCGTGGAAGCCCCCAAGCCACTGCACCGCAGCCGCTTGCCCGCACCCCGGCCAGGGGGGGATGAGCCGGGGCGTCCCCTTGCCGAGGGCCGGCCGGACCCACGCGCCGAAGCGGAGGTGGGGAAGCAGGTGGCCAGGCTGCAGGATGGAGGAGCGAAGCCGGCTGGCAAGGCTGCCAACGGGGTGGTGACCAGCCCTGCCCTGAGGACCTCCACGCTCCAGGCCAGGAGACCGGCTCCCCGGCCGGGGATCTATGGCAGAGAGGGTGAGCGTGCGCGCGGGGCTGTGGCTCGTGCCGGCGTCCCAGCCGAAGCGAGACAGTGCTGCTTTTCTCCCAGGGAGAGCTGGAGGCACCCAAGCCAGCTGTCCGTGCCGCGCATCATGCACTGGGATGACTGGAGCGGGTGGTGGGCTTCTCGCCTTGAGTCTTCTTGACGTAGCTCAGCAAGAGGGGCTGGGAGACCAGAACAGCGTGAGTTTGGGCACGGGCCACAGGGTTTGATCCAGCTGTGGCCTCCGGAGTTGTCCCATTTTATTTCAGACAGTGGGTACTTTTGGTCTCTTGCTTACTGGGGGTGCAGCTGCTGCAGGGTTTCGGAGCAGCCCGCAGAGCCCGGTGCTGGTGCTGGTGCTGGTGCCGGTGCCGGTGCTGTCCCTCCTCCGGTGAGCCAGGCAGATGCCACCGGTGTCAGATGAAGCAGGGTCTCTGTGTGGCGGCTGAGCCGCTGCATGCGCAGAGCTCGACCTAGCCCAGTGGACTCATAAAATTCAGGCTTGAGTAGTGATACAAAGATCATTAAACCAGAAACAATTTGTACCCAGTCTAACCAGCTGTAAGCACTCTGGATTGTCAGCGCGCTCTGCAGCAGACACAAAGAAAATGGCAAAAGTCCCTTTCACTTTTTAATTTCTGATCTTTTAATGTCAGGCCCCCTGTGACAGGTTCTGGCTTACCAAGGCTTTACTGGGAATATTTATTTCAACAGTTTATCCATTGGTGTTACATATAAATAATGATTATAATTTGTGTTCTAATAAGCTTTACATAGAAATTTATTACAAGTAGAAATAATTTGTTTGGGGCCAGATCTGAGCTGGCACTGTCTGTTTCAGTGGAGGAAGGCAGGTTGGTGTTTGTGTATCTGTGTGCCTGTGCCTGTAGACATTCTTCCCTGCATCGCCAGGGAGCTGCTTGCAGGACAGTACGCATTGCTGTAGCAGCAGGTATTTGGTGCTGAGTTTTATAAAATACTCAAGATGATGGTCATAATAAAAGATGTATTGCTTTCTGCAATTTGCCAGCTTTTCCTGTGCACTTCCTAGGGGTTTTCAGATGCTGTCATACCCTGACAGCCTCACAGTCCTCTATTTAGAAAATAAAAACCAGGCTGCATTCTCGATAAATGACTGCCATGTACAGCGGAGAGAAAGAAGAAAGGCCTGGCTGGGTGGCACAAACATCAAATTCATTTGACTGACACCGCTGGCTTAATTTAAATTTGTCGCATAAATTGTAGGTGCTTTTGGAAGAGTGAGATAGCTTTTAAAGTTGGCTTATATATCAACTGCATTTAGGGCTTCCAAGTTTTATGGTTTTGCATTATCACACGTAGCGTGCTGACAGCATGCCCTGGAGACACAGCGCAATAAAACTGGCTGTGTTGATCCTTGGACACATGTATACAGAAGAAACTGAAGTAGTAATAAAGTTATATTATATCTGTGTTGATACTTGCATGTCAGCGCTAGAATCCTGTATTGAGCTTTAATGTGCATAGTTGGGATAATTTTGAAAAACTGGAGAAACCAAGAAGTATAGGCTGAAGAATTAGAAAACAGGCCTTTTGCTAAGAAATTCAAGTTACAGAGCTTACCAAGGAGAAAATTTAGGATCAGAATTTAAAAATGCAGCTATGGAAGAGAGTAGGTTAAGGACTGGTGTTTGAGCTAGCGCACCAGGGTATAACGAGGTTCAGTAACTAGGGGGTTGAGAAAGCCTTGTGTAAGTAGTTGCAGCAATCTTACCAAATAGAAAAAACATCTTTGACTTACTTCTAATCAGAAACAGGACTCTCTAGCCATGGAAATATCTAAATTGGAAGGGCAGGAACCCATCCCTTAAGATGAGTTTGAGCCATATAAATGGCCAGACGAGAGGACCACAAGGATTGCTGCCCTGCGGAAACGCGCCCTGGAGGTCTGAGCACGGAGGGAAGGTTTGGAGTCACCAGGGCTGTCAGGTAAAGTCTGACACTTACTCCTTATTCACTTAACCCTTGAAGGCTTTCAAGGGTTAAGTGAATAACGAGGTTGGCTGGATCTTGGGGAAGAAAAGCAGCCAAGGCAGGAACTCCTGTGAGCAGAGCAGAAAGCCAGGGAGAGGACAGGTAGTGCCACTGTCTGAGATAAAAGCTCAGAGAAGCAGTGGTCCTGGACTGCAGGGATTGCCAATTTGTGCTAATCCCCTCACTTTTGAAGAGCAGTACTGTGCAAGTTTTGTAAAGAAAAATTCTTGTTTCCAGGCAATATGATCTTTGCAATCAGCAACTATAGCAGGTTTGTCACCACAGGGTCCAGCATCAGCCCCTCTTTCTAGCGCCAGGAAGGCTGTGCTGGGGCAGGCAGAATGGGAACTGCCTTTCCCTGGGGCCTAAATTCTGGCTATTGGCTGTTGTCATAGGGAGGATGTTGGGGCGGACAGACAGACAGACAGAACCAAGCCCATTAACTTGTGTAATGTGTCTTCATAAACGTCTAGCTCTCCAACAAAGCTTTGTACTCAATGTTTGCAATCCTCAATCTTGTAGGCGAGTACGATGGTGTCCCCAAGCCACGATCCCACGGCGATAAACCCGTGATAATGCGTCCCCCTGTGAGACCTCCGGACCCACCGTGCCGGACTCCTGTCCCTCCGAAACTGGAGCAGAGGCCAGATCTGATAACAGGAACAGCAGAAGAGATGCCTTCATCCGTGTAAGTCAGCAGCCCTCAGTGGGCATGTGGGGTGCCCAGGATGGGGAGCTCGGCACAAAGGTGCTGCCAGCACCCAGGTTCTTGGGGAGCGTGCTGGGGGATGAGGTCAGCCTGGGCAGCAGGAGTAGGAGCTGGTGTCTGCTAGGAATTTTGGAAGAGGAGAAGGAGAAATACCGTGTTGGTTTCCAGTGGCGTACAATGGTTGGAGCCTGTGGATGTCCCCTTCCACACCAGTGCAAGCACAGGTTCGAATATGGTTGGAAAAGCTGTGCAGAGGGTGCAGCCTGGGCAGGGAGCTTGAGCATAACAAAGGGAAACACATGCAGGAAAAACAAAGCTCTGAACCTTCTCAAGTACAGCCCTGGGGCTGAGCTTTGTCCCTTCACCTTCTCTGCTATTTCTCAGGTCAGTGAAGCTGGAGAGCCCCTCCCTGCCTGGCTCTGAGCAGGCCTGTAAATGAGATGCTTCCCCAGGAAGGACAAGATGTAGCTTGGATCTCTCTTGGGGAAGCTGGATGGAGTTCAGCTTCATCTTCATATTTCTTTCAGGTTTTAAAGAGACAGGAACCCTGTCTCTTTCAATGGGAATTAAATAAAAGAAAAAAGGGTGACTAAATACATGGAGATCTCAGCCCAGCATCCGGGACCGGTTGGTGGGGAGGCTGTAACCTGGGTGCTGCTGCAGAGCTCGCTGCTGCTGCGCATCCAGCAAAGGTGTGTCTTTCATTCCCCTGCCATCCAAGCAGGGCAGCACCCCAAGTCTGTCCTCATGCCCCTCACCAGGTCCTCTGCCACCCTGCCACAGCCCTGGAGTGTGCGAGGACCACCCCATGGGACCTCACCCTGCCCATAATGACACGAGGTGCAAAAACATTTGTCATGAACTGAAGTGTCTCTGTACTGTGGAAGCCACGTAGCCCACCAGTGATGATCTCTGGCAGTGGTCCTGGGGGAAGCACCTGCCATGGGAGAGCTCCTGAGTCCATTCTGCACCGGCCCCTGCTCTCTGTGGAGACCCTCAGTAAATCCGTGCTGTGCAGCTGATCCAAGTCCTGCATTTTCACTCCTTAGTCCAGGAAAGGTGCCGTGAGGTTCAGCTCTGCACCTACAGGGCAGGAACAGGCCTTGCCTTTACTCTCCTGAATCACTTGTTAAAACTTCTCTTGCCATGAGGACAGTTGGAAGCTAAATACGAAGCACATAAAAACTGAAGGAGAGGCTGTAAAAAGGGGTGGATGCAGGTTTATAAACCAGCGTGTAGGATTATAAGCAAGAGCATGGAAATAAACAGTCTAGCTAAAAGCAATAAGGGCTGACGGGCCAGGGAGGTGTGAAGGCAGAGGGCCATGAAGCTGGCAGCACGAGGAGATGCCTCAGCAGAAAGGACATCATTAGCAGGTGATTGTCTTCAGTGTCTGCTAATGCTACTGTTCATTTCCCTGGCACAGATGAGATCTAATTAGCAAATTGCCTTCTCGGATAACTAGAGTGACCTCTCTTGTTTCCTTTGCAGAGTGGCCTCTAGGACAAAGTTCTTTGAGACAGCTTCCCGAAGAACAAGCAAGTAAGTCTGGCAATGGGAAGTTGGCATGTAAATAGAAGCAGCCCTGCTGCGTAGGGTGCTCCCTCTGAAGCAGAGTGAGGCACCTCAGGAAGCCCCAGCCCCAAACTTTCTTGCCTCTCAGACTTGTGGGCAGAAGATGAGTCTCAGCTAAAATGCTGGAACAAAGAGCACAAAGTGTAAAATCTGAATGCAGATACAGACTTGATAAGTTAAATGTAAATCTGCTAAGTAATAAACATACCAATGGCTTCCTTTTATCACGTGTGTGAATCTAAGTCAGTGTAGTACACGTTACTTGCTTCTCAGCCTTTGTGAAGAGTAAAGCAGAGGTAGGATCATGGGAGAGATGAGGAGGGCTGGTTAGATGGCAGCAGCTGATCAGAGATGCAAGACCAGAGAGTGGATGGTCCTACACACAATGTATGTGCAGGCACAGCTCCACCAGAGAGGTACGGTGTGACGGAGTGGTAGCTTGGGCACCGAAGCCTTCAGGCTGGGCCAGGATGGCAGGGCTTTGAATTGCAAGCATTGTGTTTTGTGGCAGTACATTTAATTTTTAATAATATCTGCTCAAATAAGCTTCAGCTTCCCCCTTTTAAAGTTCACCAACTTCTGCCAAAAGTGCAAGCAGGTTTGCATGTAAGTCTGATAAATGTTGTCTGCTATATGTTGACAGTGAGTTCACCCGTTAGATTGAAAAATATATCCCTGACCTGACTGCAATCCAGCCCTCTATTTAGGTTTATGGATCTGCGTTTGAGGTTGCTTATTGTATTAATTTATTTTTTTCTGTATTCTTCTCCTTCCTCGTATACAGTTCTTCATCACCACAAGGCAGGATCCCAGGTGATGAGAGCTGAGGCTAAAGGTACGTGTTCATGACAATAAACCAAAAGCACACAACGTAACATAAACTCTGCATTTATGGGGTGGTGGGAGTCCAGTGGTAACAAAGGGAATCTCAAAAGGAAGATAAGGAGAAATGTCCTGCCCATAGGAGACCTTTGCAGAAGGAAAGATAATGACTAGAGGCGGGCCATGCTTTTTGTTGGGGGTGGTAGTGTGGCAGGGTGGAGTAAATCAGCCTGCTCTGCTCTTCTGAGCCTCCTGGCTGCAGTGCTCAGGGTAAGTGTGAAAGCTGTGCAAATGGGGGTGCTGAGATCTGGGCTTGCTCTGGTCGTGGTTTTGCCATCGCTGATGAATTTTCACTGCTGCATAAAGCATGCTTGTTTTCTTCTTCCAGACTCTGCAACCATCTCAGCCCAGCTAGACCCAGGAGATTTTCTGTGCTTGTGAAACAGACATGTCACAGCTAAGACTTTCCCAGTTCCAGTGCCCCTGGAGAGCAGCTGTCTTACCGGACGATAATTTCAGAGCATGCTGTCACAAGTGGCTCAAGAAATTGAAAGAGGGAGATAACATTGGAGAGAAGACCCTATCTACATGTTTGTGTTGAACTATTCCCAGTCCTTCCACCACTCCTCTCTGCGCAAGCTGTGAAGGATGCTCATGTGTGCCTTTGCAGGTGACCGGCTGCATTTGCAGGGCTGGGTGAGCACTGACGGGCTGTGGAAGGGACAGCAGTGGATGGGAGTGACTGTATACCTGCTCACTTTTTGGGAAATGCGCCTTGGCACAGGTGACCTTGGACAGACATTGGAGTCAAAACACAAGGGGTTGACTCCCTGTGCTTGGATGCAAGGGTAGAATGACTGGAGTTTGGGTTGGCACCCTCTTGCCATGAGAAGCTCCTTCTTTTATGCTACGTTTTCATTGCTCAGTAAGCTATGGTGTGTTTTTCAGTGTGTAGGAGAGCAGTGTAAGTTATGGGAAACACTGCTTGTGCTAAGGCAGGCAAGACATGAACTGGGGGGACAGTTGTGCTTAGCTCGGTGGGATATCTCTTCGTCTTCTCCCTGGTGTAAGCATGCCCCTGTCCTGGGAAACCACGCTGGCAGACACGGCAGCACCAGGGGCTTTGCCTGAGTGAGGATGCATCCGCTGCCTGCAGGTCGGCTTTCTGTGCAGCTCCGGTCTTGTCAGAAGAGCACAAGAGCACATCTGGGAGAAGGAGGTGGCAGGCTCTCCTCCTCCTCCTCCCGCATGAGCCACTCTCCCACCAGATCGGCTTCCCACAGGCCCACCAAGAAGTCTCTGTCCTGGGATTATTCTGGTGGGCCAGCATAGAGGTGGTGAGGAACTGAAACTTGCTGAATGTGTGTCAAAGCCCACCATTTTTCTAAGAGGCACCCGGTTTCCTGTTTGCTTGTTACATTAATTTCCAATCCAAGAGATGTCCATCTCTTTCCTCAGCAGTGGCCATGTAGATGATGCTCTTTAGTCTGGAAGGTTTCCTGTTGCCAGGACCACCCCTAGTACCCCTCTTAACAGTAGAGGCTTATTTGTGGTACCAGCTGACACCAGGGCTCAGTTCCTAAGCTGTAGCACTTACCTGTAAATAGGCAATGAGCAGCTTCCTCTTACCAGCCCAAAGGCAGCTTCCCTGTTTTGAATTATTTTCCTTGGGTGCTGGAAGCATTCCCAAAGCAGTGGCCAAACATCCCCATTAGCTGCTTCCCGGGTGCTCCCTCCTCTCAAGCGTGCTTTGTGTCCCGCCTGGCACAGGTTTGCCAGTGGGATGCCACCGCGGTCCTTCCCATGCTGTCTCTGGACACTTGCCTTGCGTGTGCCTCTAGCGCCCGTCTGCTTTATTGCTGAATGTAACTCTGGCGTTCCCTGTACGCACACGTGTTGTGTCCATGGTGCTTCCACTCCGTCGGGCTTTGGCGGTGCCCCGGCTGCTCACTCCTGTACTCCTGCTTTGAGCAGTGGCACATAAAAGCGGCTTTAAAAAAAACAAAACAAAAAAAAAAAAAAACAAAAAACAAACAGAACAATGATATCAGCACCTAGAGTGTATTACGCACACTGGCATCTCAGGGCTTTTGAAAGCTACAGTGAGCCCTTTCTGCTGCACCCTCTTGCGAGCGTGCGGGAGGTGTGAACAGCACCGAAACAGCACATCATGTTTTTCTGATCAGGTATGGAAGAGAGCAGGTAAGGCTGTGAGGAGGGAAAGAGGCGCCCTGCCCAGCCCAGAATGGCTGTGATTGCTGGGGGAACCTCTGCAGCAGCCAGGCAGTGGAGGCCCGTGGTCCGCTGCTGCAGGCGGGCACTGGCACCGAGCCTGCCCTTTGGTGGCTTTGTCACCTCTTGGGGTGGCTCTCCCAGAGGGGTCAGGCCAGCGGTTCCTCCACAGAAGGCCAGCTTTTCCCAAAATGCCTTCCCTTCTTGGGGCTGTGCGTTGAGCACCTCTCAAGGCTGTTGGTTTGGGAAGCACCTGGGCTTCTGTGGACACGCGTGGCTCTGGTGGTGGCACCCCCCACGCTGCACGTGGATGCTGAGCAGCGCCGGCACCCCCAGTACCCATCCCATTGGAATTGGTGGCTGTTGCATCCCCCCCACTGCTCGTGTACGGTCAGCCTCGCGCTCGCTGCCCGTCGCAGACACTGCGGGACAGAGCTGGGGTCTGTGGGAAGAAAGAAATCCAAGGGAGTTTGGTATTAAGTCTGACATTGTGAACAATAGAAGGAAGCAGCTTATTAGAAACATATTTCATTGTGTCTTTTTAAAGTCATTTGTCATATGTGTGTCTGTGCTGGTTTGTCCTCCTCCACACGCGCAGCTGAACACTGGGGACCAACCGTGGCGCGGTGGTAGGACATTTGGTTGTGCTGGTGGAGGGCTGTGGGGCACAACCCCTGCTGCCAGTGCCACTGGAGTGACACAGCTGGGAACACGGGATTCACCCCGTGCAGCACAGCAGGGCCCCTGGACATCAGTTATTGGAGCTGTTTTGTCATGTTAAAAGTGTAGATTACTTCAAGTGTTTATAAAGTTTCCATGAAGTAAAAAAAGAAGAGTCTAAGTGTGGGGTTTTTTATTCTTTAAGCAGTGCCCCAGTGTTGCGCACTTTGTTGTGATCCCATCCCAGTACCCTGAGGACATGGCCAGCCCTCCCCGTGTGCAGCCAGGGCAAGGGAGCCTGGCTCTGGGGGGGTGGGTTTGCACAGGGGTGGGTTGTTCTGCCTGTTGCAGAGAGGCATGTTACTACTTGTTTTTTAAGTGTTTCCTCATATTTAACTTCAGCTGCCTGATTCTTGTTCAGCTGCCTCTGTCGGCCTCAACACCTTCCTACTTTTTATGAGAATTGCAGACACAACAACGGCTTCTTTCCATCTCTCCGGCTTCTTTTTCCCCTCTTCACATCTGTTTTCCCATCCCTCTCAGCTCTGACATTGTGACATGTGCACTAGCATTTGCTTTTCAGGCTTCTTGCTTTTATTTAACAAAAAGACCTCTTACAGGAGAAAACAGCATTCTCTCTTAAATGGGAATTTTGCAACATGCTTCTGAGCCTGAAGTTCTGGAGAAGTGCCTAACTGAGGTGACCACACAGGAGCTCGCAGCAGAGCGTGAGGTGCCAGAAGATGGAAGATGTTCCCGGGGGAAGCGTGGGGTGAGTGAGCTGCCCCTGCCGCTTGGCAGCCTGCACACTTTGCTTCCCTCCCTAAAGAGGAGATGCAACCTCTTCCCACAAGATTTCTTAAATACACCCTTCGCTTCTTTGTTGAGGGATTTTTTTATTATTATTATTATTTTTTAACTTGATAACATGTGGATGGAAAAGGCTGCAGCTCAGGAACCACTCCGGCAGTTTGAGATGAATGACTTCAGCTCTGGTGTCTCTGTTCTCACCAACACCCTGCTAATTGCTGTGTTCTTCTCGGTGTCCGTGCAGCAATTACTTGGTACCATCCCAGCCCTGGTTCAAGGGTGCTGAGGTTTGCAGCATGAGCTCCAGGTTTGCAGACTCAGAGCAGGTCTGTGCCCTGCCTCGGCTCCGGGCCTCCAAGAAAGCGCCCAGCTGGGCACCGTCCCCACTGAGCATGGTCCTGCCTTCCCGTTCCCTGTGGAGCATCACAGCATGGGGCCCGGGAATCCACTTGAGCAGCAGGAGTGGTTCCCAGGAGCAGCAGGCAGCCCTCCATGGCTCCCCCGAGGGGCAGCAGGACATGGGGTGCCTGCCCCCCCAGCACCCCTAAACCGCCGCAACTTTCTTCCGGCCTTGGGAATCGCTGGTGCCCGTTAAGTCCCCACACCATCTGCTGTAGGGAGCAGGAATGGAAAAGGTGTCCCCAAAGCACCTTCCCTACTGCAGGATTTACTGCACTCCATGCATTTTGACAGTCTTGGCCTTTCTTCTCTTGCCAAAGCATAAAATCACTCCCCTGGCAGGGAGCACGAGTGAAATGCTAATTTCTTCGTAGCTGAGCTCTGCCATTAGCAGTGGGCGAGTGCTGGCCGAATCGCACAGTTCATGCATGAGGCTCATGGCACGCAACATACAATGCTTCCTTTTGCTCCCTTTTCATTTTTCTTCATCTCTTCAGCTGGAAAGACTAATCCTAGTGGAGTAAGATGGCAAGAGCCTGCAGTCCCGATCAAATTACTACACTGCAGGACAGGCCAGGGAGCCTGGCAGAGAACTTCCCCTCAGCTCCTCCAGCCTCATGTGCCGCTCATTGCAGTGTGAGCGCTCTCAGGGCTCAGATGGTGAAACCACTCCCTTGCAAGGGCTCGGATAAAATCTGGGATTAGGAGAGCTCAGCACTAGGTGGGTTCTTGGCCAAGGGGTGCTCAGCCAAGAGGTGCTTCTTCTGGCACCGGGCAGGAGCGGGCAGGAGCAGGCAGGCAGCTCTAGCTGGCAGTGGGACATCACCTGGAGATGCCAACACGTGTGTCTGTGTCCTTTTACAAACTAACCTAATCCCCTCTTAACCACAGGTAGGTTTTGATTAACCCCCCCCGAGCAAGAGTACAGACTGCAAAATCTCATGTCTTTCATGATTAGAAACGTTTTCCTGATTTTAATCCCGGGAATATTTGGGGCTGTCGTTGCTGAGTTACCTTCAGAGCACTGAAGGACAGGGTGCAGGTTTGTCAGCAACAGGGAAGTGGTGGTAGTGACATGGGAACCACTTACCATCTCCTGCTGCAGCCAGGAGCAGGAGATGAAGAGCAGGGCCGGGACCTGGCTGGTGTGCTGGGAGCAGTGCAGGATGCAGGGAAAGGCTGAATAAACTGGGAAGGGGTGGGTGGATTTGGGAGTGGCTCCCATCTGCCCTCCCATCACCATACGAGCCCCTTGTCCAGGTCTTGCTGCAGCCGCGGTACTGATCTGCATCCAAAGGGTCCGGTGCAGCCGCAGCTGCCACCATGGGTACAGTGGGGCTGGCAGAACATCTCCCTGCATGAGTCACCCGGGGCCGCTCGGGCTCTGGGCTTGCTGGTTCGGTATAAAATGCTTCAAACAGTGAACTAACAAAAGATCCTTGTTAAAGCTGGAAAAAAACAAATAGCAGCGTTGTGGAGCGGTGGGTGCCCCTTGGGGGAGGTGGCAGTGGGTGCAACCCCACGCGTGACATCCACCATCAGGCGTCTGCCAGGGGCACATCCCACGCTGCTCCAGTGCCCAGGATCGTCCCCTGCCTGGGATGGACATGGGGTCTCGATGCCCAGGTAGCACAAGCTGCAGCAGCAGCTTGAGGGCCTTTTTTTTTTTCTTTTTTGTTTTTTTCCTGGCTCCTTCTTTCTCTGAAGTTTCCTTTTGGGGTTTTAATTTTTCCAGGGGTAGATGCCTTGAAAACAAGTGTTTCAGGGAAAGAAACTGTTTTTTTTTTCTATTAGCCCTTGTAGTAAATGATTACAAATTGGAACCAGCACTAAGGCACCAACCCAACAATTCTGGTGTCCCAACTCACAGGTACATGGTTTGCTTCCTTAAGGAAAACCTTTTGATTTCATCTGAGCAAGAAAAATGTTTTCCAACATAAATAAAACCTTGCAGGTTTTTATACAGAGAAAAGATATCAAAACAAGGTTTCAAAGCTTGAGATTGGGCCTCCGTGAGCACTTCCCAGAGGAAGAATTTGGAGAGGTTAAAGGCACACTTCAGTAGACACATCTATATGATAAATTTAGAATTGAAATGCGGAGCAAAGACATCTTAAATTTATGTGCTGCAGAGAGACCCATAAAGGTACAGGAATCCACCCACGCAGAACTTCTTGCAAGATCAGAGTCTCAGTTTCAAGCTCCATAATTCTCTCTGGCCCAAGCCGCTGCACAATTAACCAGCTGAATGCTCTGATTTAGGACAAGCTTTCTACACCAGACGTTTTCTTGGCAACCATCAGGAGCATTACTTGGCCTATACATCCATAAATCAAGAGTTCAGGCCACCAAAAAAAAAAAATCCTGCCATTGGCTTAAAAAAGTCAGGAGATGCTTTGAACCAGTAAAAGCTGCGAGGTTTCTTTTATTTTCCTTATATTTTCAAAAGTTTATAGAAGTGCTTTCACAGCCTCTATCAGAGCCTGTGAGAGAGCTCCTAAAAGGCAGAAGTTCGGAGGATTCTTGAAGTCGTATATAAAATGTTGCTGTTCCCATGGAGGCTTAGAGAAATACAGCGCTTTCCCCCCACCAGCGCATTGCCCCCCAGGACCTCCATCCCCTCACCGGTCCGGCATCCTTTGCTCCACATCCTGCACAGCCTGGTCCCTCCCAGGTCCCTTGGCCCCATGGGCTCATCCTGGCACCATGCTGCTGCGCCGTAGCCCCGTGGTCGTTCTGCTCCAGCGGGGACAGGACACGGGGCACGAAGGGCCCTGCTCACCCTCTCCTTGGCGTCTACCCACCGGCGGCAGTGGGAGGCGGCAGCAATTTTGGGTAAGGAGCAAACCCCAGAGTTGGCTGACATTCTTCGTGTCAGGAGCACACGAGTCGGCGTGACCCCGCTGAAGTCTGCGGCTGCGGCATGAGCCACCGGAGCCCGGCGCAGGCGGAGGGCAGGGCAGCTGCCGGCGCCTCTCCCAGCTGTGCACGGCGCTGTTTGCGCAGGAGGTGCCAAGTGTGCCAAGACACGAACCTCAGCAGTAGCGAGAGACAGGCAACCCCTGTCATCCGACGGCCAAGTTTCTGGTGGCTCAAGCATCCCTCCAGTGAAGCAGCCACGCTTTCTCCACACCGCATGCTCCTCATGCTTTGCACCACGTACTGGTGCTACTGCTGGGATCTTCTGAGAGGTAACGTCACCTGCAAGCAGCCCCTGCTGCTCCTGGCGCAGGGATGACGGGATGAGCTGCAGGGGCGGTCAGGAGCTGCCCCACAGCAAGGGTAGGTACAGAAGAGGGACCAGAGCCCAGGTGTCCCCCCTGGAGCAGCCAGTCCGGGGGCAGGTCACGTTCCTCATCAGAGAGGCGGCTACATGGCAAACCTGGTGGCTTTGCCCCAGCTCAACGGCGCACGCTGGTAGTGCCTGCTGCCAGCCTCATTGCTCATCTCCACGCTTTTCTGACAGTAAGGAGGATTTCTGTGTGAAGCTGATGTGTGCACACATGATAAAAAAAAGATTAAAAAAAAAAAACCACCAAAAAATACCCCCAAAAAACCCCCACAAGCCACCCCAAAATCCTCGTACCAGAGGCTTGGCATGGACAGCATATTGCTGCGCTCCCGCTCCGGCTGTAAGCTGCTCTCCTGTTAAAACCCGCACCTTAAAGCACTTCACGGTGCTCCCACAGGGATTTGGGCTGGGCTGAGCAAACTGCTGGGCAAGAGAGGAGCGGTGACCTGCAGGAGCTCGTCACCACCTTCTCCCGGCTCTCGGCCGCTCCGGGGGGGCTCTGCAGCAGCGCTGGACACAGCCTGGCCGCTGGAGCGGGGCAGTGGGAAAGCGGCAGCCAAGCTCGCTCCGAGGGCTCCAGGTGGAGCCTGGAGTGCTAATGAGTCTGTCCCACAGGGAGCTGCAAAAACTTATGTTATGCAAATTGGAGAAACTAAACTAGTAGTTTATTTATGAAATAGGACTTTCATAATAAGCAATTAATTTGCTCATTGCCAGACCCTGTGGCCTCAGGCACACCATCCGGCTCAGCTTCTCTCAGCTGGGAGTCCTTCACCACCAGGTTGGCAGTTTGGGGCCATTGTCTGCAATTGCTGTGTTTAAATGGGCCA
This sequence comes from Chionis minor, assembly GCA_013398295.1. Taxonomy (NCBI): domain Eukaryota; kingdom Metazoa; phylum Chordata; class Aves; order Charadriiformes; family Chionidae; genus Chionis; species Chionis minor. The sequence goes on along the minus strand of VZSF01009458.1, from coordinate 755,801 downwards.
CAGGCAGTTTTAGACCGGGGGAAAGCTGCTCTACTGGTGGCTCCTGGTCCTGTTTCTGTTCTTGGACTGGGATAAATAAGTGCTGTAAGATATCATCATTCACAGGACAGTTTGGTGGCCAGATTCCCAATCCTTGGTGCGAAGCAGAGGCACGACACCATCGTACCTGCCGGCACGCTTAGATCCCACACTGCTCACCCTGCGCTCGCCCAGCCGCCGAGCCCAGCCTGGCTTGGTGAGGGGGATGGAGGGGCTGCCCGGGCCACCGGGGACAGGAGACTGTGACTGCAGCTGGAGGAGGAACGGGGGAGCCCTGCCGATGGGTGTCCCACAGGGAACGCCGGCCAAGCGGCACACTGGGGGTCCCTGCAGTTGGAACAGGTTTGGGCTGCGCTGCTGACTGAGGTCCGTCCACATCTCCTGAAATAATCCAGCGTGCAGAGCATCTCCCTCCACCACTCCCATTCTGGTGCAGCCTCAGAGGGTCAGCGCAGCCCAAATCCTGCTACGACTGGCAGGCACAGAGGGAAGCAGTTGCCAGTGCAGCTGTGTCAGCGTGTGCAGCGCTCCCAGGGCCCTTGGGGAGGTAAAGCACTGCTGAAATGTGTGTTTAAAGCAACTTATTATCATTTCAGGAAATGGAACAATTTTTCTGTTTTAAAAATTTCCCACTGGCTGTTTTAAGGACAAAGGCAAGCAAACTGCTTTAAAGCATGGAGCCATTTTAGGGCTGTTTGACACGAGATGTTTGCAGAAAGAAAAAGAAAAAAAAAGGCAAGATTGATTCCTCACTTGGTTTCTGCTGTTCGAGCCCATCCTGCAGCGGAGGGGCCCCCTGCCAGGCACAGCCTGTTGCTCCCCGCTGCCTCATCGGGAGAGCTGCTGTGTCTCCCAGCTGCCCGCTCGCTCGGCTGATGGAGCCTTTCAGAAAAGGCTCTGCATTTCTTATCACAAAGGTCCAGAAAGGGCACCCGGCAGCCTGCCTGGGACGGGGGCTATTTACTAACTGGGCCAGGAGGGTTAGGGCCAAGAGCCTGCAGAGACCTACAGAAAAATGTACCTGGCAGCATGAAGTGGAGATCTGCAGCCCTCTAAGACCTCCCAGCAAGTCCTCCTCTTTGCTGAAAAGTGTTGCTTTTTCTAAATTGAACCATTATTGTGGCTATTAGGGGGGTTTCCGCTCCAGAGCAAGAGTGTTGCCAAGGACAGAGCACTTGGCCCGAGCATTTCTCCCTTCCCTCTGGAGGGTGGGCTGCACTGAGCTCCCCCGAGCCCCCTGTTTCCACTGGAATGGAGGGCTGGGGTGGCTCTTGCCCAGGTCAGGGGAGCATGGCTTCACCCGGCAGGAGCTGTGCATCCCGCATCCCTCTGGCTGCCCCAGCCCCGGCTCTGCCTGCACAGCAGGCTGTGGGGTTGGACTTGGCTCTCCTGCGGTCACAGCAGAGACGGGGACACCCGAGCACCAGCCTTGAGGACAGCCGGGACAGTCAGGGGTGCCCTGCTCGTGGTCCCCGGGCCCTGCTTGGCCGGCATGGAGCATCCCGGCCTCGGCTCGAGGGGACGCTGTGCCAGTGCCAGAGAGCTCGCAGCCTCCCAGCCGAGGTGCTGAGTGCTCAGCACCCACACCACCTCCCTGCCAGCCCAGCTGGGAGTGGGGCAGTTCTGCGAGCTGCAAAGAAGGGAAAAGTGTCTTTTTTTTTTTTTTTCCCCCATGACAACCTCCAAGAGATTTCATAGCTGTGGCTCTTTCCTCTCCCTCTGTTTCTCTCCACGAAGAAACATGTCACCCTGAGACGCCCCTCACCAACATAAGTGTCAGGCCTTGTTCCCCGGGCTCCTCACTCGCCCACCCTGGAGCCCCTCCAGGCCTGGAGCCCCTCCACAGCATGTCTCACTTGCTGGGTCTTCTTCCTCCAGCTGGGGAATGACGAAGGACCATCAGAGCTGTGCATGGTGTGCTGTGGGATGGGCAGCTCCACGACCTGCTTTGGAGGCAAACGAACCCTGAAGCCCTTATAAGGGGGTGTGGGGAGGGGGTTAAGGGGGGGTGTCTGTGAACAATCTTCCCAAAAGACAGACCAAAATGACACTGGCAGCTTTATCTGGAGACCCTGTGCTCCGAATTCACAGCCAGGCAGAGAGCTGACCAATTCCATGGTTATTAGCCTCAGAAGCTGTCCTTGCCAGGCATTCTCTGATTGTGTCTTACCTGAGCGTGCTCCCTTTGGGCAGAGAGTAAGGACATACGAAGGAAGATGTTGGCTGAACCTGTCCTGGGCTTACACACCACGATTACCTCCTTCTTCCTCATGGTAACTGGACTTCCTTTGGAGACATTGGTGCTGTTCGGTTGGAGAGCAGAGGCTTCTCCAAGGGCTTCTCTCAGCATGGCACCGCACCGGCAAGGCGGCAGTCACCAGCTCTGCCAGCCTGCACGGCTCACGCACTGTTAGAAGCGGTCAGGCCATCAGCAATGTCCACGTATTCTGTAGGTCACGGTGGACATCGTGGTGGGTGGATACACAACGCGCAGCAGAAATGGCTGGAGCATAACAGGGCAAAATTAGACATCGCACTAGATGAAGTGAACTTGCCCTTTTCGCCAGGCCCAGTCCTCTGCAGACACTCCAACCAGTATCCTTATTGTTCTCATACAGGCAAATACTGTGCAAGCCACACAGGGCTGGAGACCATGAAGAGGTTGGCATAAGAAACCACACAAGGCTGGAGACCATGATGAGGACGGCATAAGACCAGGAGATGTGCAGCCACAGGAAGGAACTGGGTCCGTCACCCCATGACGTGTTGGACCGGTGGCTCCTGAATGTCCTGGGGCACGTTGGTGGCCAAGTAAAAATCTGATGGAGGACACTGGGGCTAACATGTTGACAGGTATCTGAGACAGCACCGTGGCCTGCGAATGGTGGTGGATTTTTCAATGTTGATTAAGGGTGAATTTTGAAAATAACACATTAATTTTAACTCAAATAGAGGGACAGGACCAGATTCTCTGTAGATGACTAAGTATGACACTACCGAACATGGGCAAGTCTTTTTGTACTGCTAAGTACATCGTGCTTTCCGCTTGTGGGGTATTGGTACATGTACCACTGCTGTGCAATTATACGCTAGACATTGCCAGCTATTTGTGGACTGATGAGGTATTATTTTTTTCCCAAGCTCTTTTGTTTGCCTCAGAGTGAATAAAATCTTGACCCTGTGCAGTATTCACATCTGTGCCTTGAATTAAAAAGTGGGCCGATAAGCAGTCTTTTTTATTACTTGGAGAGCATAGGTCAATTTTATAAAGAAGTTCCAGCAGAATGGATTTACAACTGCTCAGAAAGATACTGAAAACAACAACAAAAGGAGGAGGACACTGGCCTTTATTAGCTCCTTGCTTTGAGAAATACATTAATCAAATGAAAATCAATTTGAAAGACCAAAAGAGGCATGTATGAAAGGATTAGTCAATTGATGTGTAAATGAATTAACAGTTCAGACACGTGATTAATAGCAAACTCCAACTGTGGAAAACAGCCTATGAATGACCCAAGATACAGCCTCATCCACTGAAAAATGACCCACTTATTCCTGGCATCTTCAATAGCTAATGTTCGTCACACCGGATAACGTTTTTCATTCACATAACTGAAATGAAAGCCAAATACACGCATTGAGCAGTGTTCCAACGAACGAGATTTTGCCTTTATTGAACTTAGAACAACAACAGATTTTAAGATTACAAAAAGAGCTGAACACCAAGCGTGAAGGTCTGCCCTGTGGCACAGCACAGGCTGAGGGCTTACATGGGACCTAAGCACAGATTAAAACAGTCAAAAAGTAAATATTTCCCTAGCGTAGTGTAATTGGTTTTGTCTTTAGCCTGGATGCCAGACAGGCTCCTCTTTTTGGTTATGAGAATAAATGTCCTTCACTCCCATACAGTGACTTCTGAGTGACAGTCGCCTCCTGGGCATCCTCTACCACATCTTGCCGGCCAATGCAGCGTATGTCACTGCTCTCCAGTCTCGATGACATTGTAACATTGTAGGTCTCTATTTTCCTTATTCAATGTAATCAGTTCCAATTTAAAAAAAAAAAAAGAAAAAGAGGAGTGACAACAGTCCAACAAATGTCCTTCTCCAGAAGCGGAATTTGGCCTCAGATGCTATTAATTTAGGCAAAATATTGCCATTTCTGAAAGGTGATGGAAAAAGACTACAGCGCTGCAACCACAATACGATTGCAACCCTAATAAAATGGTGTGAGCGTGCTCTGACCTCACTGCACATCTTGCAAAAGACAAAGGTTCGCAACGCAGCAGCAAAGTCGCACCGAGACAGGGCAAAGGCTTTTTCCATGTCACGTGTGAGAAGCTGAAAGCTTAGCCCTTGCCTTGGAACCGCTCACCTTGGAACGAGGCCTAGGGAAATAACCCCCTTATTGTACCTGAAAGTCTTTCTGCCCATTCTGTAGGCTACTTGTTCTTTTCCTTTTGGTAATCCTGCGGTGTATGCTTCACGACTTTATTCAGCTGTGGTGAAACGAGCAATTACAGAGACATTATGCTTTGATACTTATGAATATAGCTGTGGGCTGGGAGTCCTCCCCAGGCAAAAAGGCACCAGCAATGAGCTTTTTGGCTTATTACAAAGAAAACAAAATATATCAATATAGAGAACTCTTTTTATTACAGAAACATGTTAACAAATAAAAACAGCATTAAATTGCCACAGAACACAAAATACATGGCACAAAGAGTAGCTTATTATAAATTTGCTGTCGTTTTATGTGTGGTGCAGATATTTACTTTTTGAATCACAAGTGCAGGTTCCCCTGCCGTTTTAAAAGGCAATGAGCAAAAGTCCCTCCGTGCTGCCTGGGAGCAGGTGAGCCAGCGTAGGTGGGTGCCGGAGGGCTGCAGCCCGTGCCCTTCTCCAGCCCCATGCCATCCCCCCAGGAACAGGCTGGAGCACGCTGGAGCTGCCCGGCTCTGCCCAGAGCCTGAAACAGGTTTCCATCCCTGCTGCTCCAGGGCAGCACCCACAGTCCCAGCCCTGCAGCGCTGGGAACCGCCTCCGGTCCCCCTGCCACATGGACACCTCCTGTGGCTGCCGGTTTCCAGGTACTCTGTCCTTTGATAGCAGGCACTGGGACGTGATGGTGCAGAGCTTGACTTGGCCCATCATTACGGTACAGGAAAGGATTTCTGTGCCTCTCAAAGCCTACTTTGAAACAGTTAGAAAACAGCTACCACTCTATAATTCCAGGATTCTGCCCTAAAGTGCAAGGACACTTTGTGCAGTCAAAGAGGGCAGAATTAAAGGACACTCTGTTGTCCTCCAAGTGCAAATACTATCCCTGTCTAACCAGAATCAGCTACAAGAAAGCTGGAGAAGCAGATACTGACACCAGAAAAAATTATTAAATTAAAAGCCTCCATTGTCTTGTGCCATGTGCCATGTCATGTGCCAATGTCCTATTGGCACATACTGACTCATCTCCTGAAGAAGATTTGGTTGCGATCAGTGTGCAATCAGAAAAGAAAATCTCTCAGAGCATTATATTAAATAGAGAGCTTTAGCAATATAAAATGGGGCATGCCTTTTTTAAAAATAGATGTTCAACATATATTACGTTATTGAAACATCTAGGGAGCAAGACCAGCAAATGGAGCGACAGCCGCAAGCAGCAGGGAGCCGCAGAGACAGCCAGTGGTGGCAGGTGACTGCATGGGAGGCCAGCTCTGCCCAGGGCCGCTGCCGGCCCCTCTGGCTGGGAGGTGGGTGACACCTTGGGTACCACCTCAGCATCCCTGTGGACCATGGCAACAACCCCACCGGCACCACACAGGCTGGAGAGACAAGTGTGAGACCAGCACATGGTGGTAAAGGTAGCGAGTGTCCTGCCTTCCCTCCAGCAGGCTGACTCAGTTGGTATTTACTTTGCCGCGCACAGTGTGCAGTGCTCATGGATTAGCTCCGTTTTTCCTGAAGCCACGCACAAAGGGCCGTTTGACTTCCCTGGGAACAGTGTTCTGACGCTGCCCGGCTCTCCAGAAACGATCACACAGTCTCACCAAGCAGAGAGCTGCTACCCCTAGCTCTTACTCTTGCTAAGAGAAGCTCCCTGCTGACCATGGATGGTGGTGGTGGGAGTCTGCTGGGCAAAGGTGGGTGAAGGTCTGTGGTTGCTCACCCAGGAACGCTGCCTACACAGGCGTGCAACTGCACCACATCATCCGGCTCGCTTCTTCCAGCATTACAGGACTGAGGAAGAGTTCCTCCTGTGCTAACTGAAAGCAACCTCATCTCACACCCTTTATCTCACGAAGTTGTACCCTTCCGTGCAACAATGCTGCTCCCGGGCCAACGCGAATGTGTGTGTTCTTCGTCTTCCATCTGCTGCCTTCAGCAGGAGCTGATGGTCTGAGCCGTGACCCGGATTAAGCCAGCACAAAAGCCCACACATTTCCCAGATAAACCAGAGCAGAGCCAGTGAAACCGCAGCGGGTCACGGACCGTGGTTTGCTCCCTGGCTGCGGGAGTCAGTGACGCCAAGGCGGTCCCCTCTCCCGGGGCTTGGCTGTCCCAAGGGAAGCCTCAGGGACAGCTTCTACATGACTGTGAAGATGGTGAAATTCTCTTTGCTTTATTAAAGCAAAAATAGACAAGAAAACGCAGAAAAAACCACAAAGTACAAAGACATATGGCAGTATCTGGACTTTGGTATTTCTTAAACCTCTTTTTTTCCCCCCCCGTTCCTGCAGCAGCCCATGAAAATAAAGAGACAGTGTTAACTCCCCCCAGCAAATACATACAGGTGCTACTGATCCTGGTTCCCATATCCTCCCGTCATCCCTCTAATAATATCATAAAAAGTCAACTTTTGAATACAAAAGTTGCAGAAGTGTACTTTGGTACTGAAGAGGGAGGGAGCACAACCCCAGCGCCCTGCCCAAGTGCATGGGGGCTCTGGGGTACCTGTCGCCGAAGGCAGCCCAACTGCTCCCCTGCCCCAGCGGCCGGGGGGCGGAATTCGTGTGAGCTCCTGCCCCCTCCTTAAAGCATACGCAGTTGGAGAGGTGGCACACACATTAGTTAGACGCATCTGGCAGATGATACACAAACAGTATTCCCTTCTCAACCATTTTTCATTCGCACCATGCTTCCACCGGCAAATCAGCGTATGCAAATCTCTACTGATTTCTTCCCAATCTCCCAGCAAAAAGGTACCCAGCAGCATACCTCCGCTCTTATTAATTAATAAAAACTTTACTGACATGAGCTTGTGCAAAATATAAAGATCTCCAAAGGAGCTATTCAGATTGCTCATAAACATTCTCCTGTTGATGACAGAGCTCGGGGCACTACCAACCCAGTTGTTCATTGTATTCTTCCGCTAATAGCCAGAAAATGTTCAAGAAGAGAGGAACGCACCAGCAGGATCTTTATACCGGTTCATTTGCAAATATTAGGAGACCATATCTACATTTAAAATGCTTGCGGCCCTCTAAAATAGGTAAAGCTATTGAGAACATCATCCTGTTGGCTGGCATTCGGTAAGGTTATCTGCAGATTCCGTTGCCACCTCCCTGAAGGGATTTCAGGAGGAAGAGCATGATCAGAGCTGTATCTAGCAGGGGAGGAAAACTCATCACAAAGAACTATAAAGAGAGATCCTCCCCTTCAATAGTTTTGGGGTTTTTTTTCTCTACTCCTTCCCTTAGTGAAAATCTGACAGCATGACTGAAAACTATCAGGAAAATTGTTTGTTCTTACTGAGAGTTTGCAAAGAACCCCCACGTAGCATGAGGGCATTTGTCTGAAGAGCTGACAGCGATGCTCAGCTTGTGAACGGTCCAAGAAGCAGAAGCATTAGCACGTTTTTGGGCACGACACGGCCATCAGCTGGCCGAAACCTCACGCCCTTCACTTTTAAAGACATCTGACAAACACAAGCAGCTGGCATGGCACAGGGGGAACACAGTGCGACGCGACGCACGTGTCTGGATCAGGTTCACCTCTCCAGCCTCCGGCATTTGCTTCGTGCCTGCGGTGTTCCCGTGCGGGAGGACCACCCCAGCATGCTGGGTGGGCACGGCTCCACCACAAGCTCCGCTCCGCACCGTCGCAGCACGTGCCTGCACCGGCACGAGGAGCCCTTGCAGACATCTGTCGGTGAAGCCAGACGGCGTTGCAGCCCCCGATGAGAAGTATTACCCCAGCAAAAGCCTGTACGTGCTGCGCTCACCGGCAAGCCCTGCCAGGTCTGACCAGGTTGTTTTGGTGGGCTGTGCGGGAAGAGGATGGGAACTGAAATACCGTGGGGAACGCAGGCTTGGCCACTTTGTGGGAAGCGGAGCCCACCGAATAAACAAATCTGAATACGGGTGTCAGGTGGGCCTGGGTTTCCTTCTGAACTTGAGGTATGCAAGGGAGTCAAGCCAACGCCTATGAAAAGACAACCTGCTTTTCCCAGATGTTCCTCACTGCTGGGAGTCACCAGACCCATCAACCGTTGCTGTTTGCTGGCTGCAGACCGAGCTCCCCCGTTAGCCAGGGAGCGTTTATCCGTCCTCACGGCAGAGCTGCAGCCTGTCCTGCATCAGGGCACAGGCTGTGCCACCACCACGCCACCTGGAGCTGCTGGGGACAAGCAGCGTGTGTGGGATGGCGTCCCCCTGGGCTGCAATCAAGCACTGCAACTAGCAGGAGCCGTGCACACCACTCAGGAGGGCAGCGGATCTCTCTGGCTTTTCCTTTACAAACCCCTGAAGCACCACAGCAGCACCAGCCAGTCACCACAGCCACTTCCCAAAGGACAGCCAGAGTCCCGTGGCCTCGCAGGTCCCGGCCCCGCTACTTTGCTCCTGGGACACTTGTCTGCTGGCATGAGAAAAAAATACTTGGGACAAACGGAAAAATAAGTAGTGTAGCTGGAAACTTGGGGACACCCAGCAGGAGCAGAGCTGGTGAGGAGCTGGGCAGGGGGCTTCAGGTGCCCACGGGAGGAGGGGAGAGCATGAGGTCTGAGGACACCAGGCACTTGCGGAGGTGGGTACGGCTGTGTCAGAGGAGCAGCAGCTGTTGAGGACGGTAATGTGACTGCTGAGCACCCGGGTGTCCACAGGGCAGACCGAGATCCAGCTTGACCGGCCACAGGAAAAACATCCCAGATGGAAAACAGTAGCCATCCGCCACCTCTGGGGATTTCCGAAGGTCACCTTCCCCTCCAGCCCTTTTGCTGACCACCCCATAACACTCCATCAGCTAATGTTAGTGCTTGCCCGTGCTGGCCGGGGCAGACCCCGCAGCGGCTGCATGGCACCTTTCGCACCCAGCAGCGGGTCCTCTAAATTCATCAGGCTGCAAATTCATCGCTTCCCCCAACTCTTTGCTGTTTCTCTACCACAGTATTTTAAACTCATCTGCTTCCCAGCACCATTAATGCAAACAAAAACTCCCGAAGGAGGCCAGTAAATAATCCACGCTCAAACTTACAGGTTCAACCTGCTTCTTGTCTTGTTCTGGTTTTAAAAAAAACCAACCAAATCCAACAACTGCTGGTATTTCTCATGATCACCCGTGGCCTGCACCACTAAAAGTTTACTGCAGAAAACACAAAAATGAGAGAGCGTAGCCACGGTGCCACTGCCACCGTGCCACAGTCCCTTGCCCCAGCACAGCGAGCCAGCCAAATCTAGGCAGGTAGTTCAGTTCAGAGGTACCTCAGGAAAAATAGAAATCTCAGGAATCCCAGCAGGCAGTCGTTTGTTATTGTCCGTCTTTCTCGGCCTCTGTAGAGGGGATTCCCCAAGGCACTGCAGTACAGTAGTGCAGAAATAACAGGCAGGAAATGGCTGAAATGGGGGTGGCAGAACTGGGAGGTCCCTCTGGAAGATCACTGTGCGTGGAAGTAGATAGGCTTGACTTTTCCAGACAGGATCTTGGGAACCTGCACAGAGATGATCTCAGCCATCATTTCAGGGTAGTCCACGCTCACCATATGTGCCTTAATTAAAAGGTCAAATGTGAACTGATGCAGATCCTTGGCAATCTGGGAAAGGAAGAAAGTTTGTTAAGCAAGAAGTCCCTGGTCAGCGATTTCTCTGAGAAGATACCGAGCAGACGTTAGCAGGCACAGCAGGGCAGGGCTGGTCCTGCTCCAGCGGGACCTGATTTGCTCTCTGCCCATCACTGCCTTGCTAGCAGTGACCAGCTGGCAGGTATACATCCCGAGGATGAGTGAGGGAACAGCTCAGTCTGGGAGCATGTCGTGTATTTTGCCATGGCCCTTCACACTCAGACATTACTGAGCCCCACCAAAACAGGCATGTATAAAAACGGCACTTTCTTACTCCTGCAGAAACTTGTCTTACTGTGCGCAGATGCTGCTAACTTACTTTTTGCTTGTAGACATATAACTATGTGGGCATGGAGCTGAGCCCCCAGGAAAGAGGAAGGGGCTAGCTCACCTTTGACCAGCACCACTTTAAGTCACAAATAGAGAATTTGTTTTCACTGCTTCACTGGGGGCACTGAGAAGGTGAGCTGTTCCGCTAGGCTGATGATGGAACAGTATCGTCTACAAAGAGCTTTTCATTGCTAAAAAAGGAAGCGCGTAAACCCAAGCACAAGAGTGGTTGCCACAGGGAGTGACGGACACAGCTAACTTTCACTCCCTCGGTAGAGATAGTGGCTGTCTTTTCTCTGTTGCTTAACCTGGGAGCACACTGCAGTGCTGCCCCTGCAGAGGTGTGCCAAGAGTTAAAAACAAACCACAATGACTCACAGAATCATCCAACAGCCCAGGTTGGAAGGGACCTCGAAAGGTCACCTGGCCCAAGCTTCCCTGGGAAAGGGAGCCTGGATGAGACTATGTAGTGCCCTGTCCAATTGCATCTTGAAAACCTCCACTGATGGGGACTACCACGGCCCTGGGCAGTGAGTGATCGTTCTCACTGTAAAAAGTTTCTTTCTTATATCGTTTCTTATGTGTATAGATAGACGTTTCACTGTCCTCTTACAGGATGCACGGAGTCCAGGACCTTGGTGAGCTGGTAAAATCGCCGAGAGCAGGAGGTAGGGTTCTTCCTCTTGCAAGCGATGATGCGGTCAAGTTCCTTAATGTAATTCATTCGAAGTTCATCAAAGAGCTTCTGGTTCTTCAGGCCATCTACTGGAACTGGGTAGAACATGGGAAGGAAACAGTTAGAGCTGCCCAGAGAGTGGAGAGAATAAAAGAGCAAGAAGAAGGCTGGAGAAGTGGTCAGGACAGACCTAACAGGAAAGATCTGCCCATCAGCCCTGCTTCCACTACAGCCCTCACTCTGACCAGCTTGTTGGACTACTGCTAACCCAAGGAGCCTTGTTCAGCACTTGTTATAAGAGAGAGGCAACGTAACAAAATGCAGCGCCATCTTTCTGCTCAGCAGCTGGTGCTCGGAGGTCCCCGTGATGACAGCAGTTAGGCTGAGGAACAACCTCTGGCAGCAGCTGCATGGAAGAGATGCTGCCCTGTCCACGGGTGGGGTGGGCTAGCTGCAGGGCAGCTGCGTGGTGGCACCATTATGCTTGGCAGCTCGTTGTCTCTGAGCAGCTCAGGTTGAAGCAGAGAGAACATCCAAAGTCATCCCTTGGGAAGTATGAGCACACGCACATGCCCAGGGAAAGCCCCAGATCCCTCTAGGGCGATACAGCATATAGCAACTTGAGATCTGTTGAGGAAAGGATGTGAGTACTTACTAATACTGAAGAAGAGTAGAGCCTTCATACAGAGAAACTCCTGAGGTGTGATCTGAAGCCACCCAAACTCCTGAGAGAGATGCCGCATCCTGACGCATTGGCTGTACATTCTGGATTTGTGCATCCGGTACCTGGCATGGCAAGGAGATCAGAGCGTTGCCTGTGTGAAGCGCAGGGGAGGACATGCTCTGCCCAGCCCAGCAGTCCCAGCCTCGCCTGGCACATCCCCGCCGCTCAGAACCAGAGCGCTGTCTCGGGGGATGCTGGCAGCAAAGGCCTGCATGCAGAAGAGGAATGTTTTCCAAAATGCCCACGTGCAATCCTCTTTGGAAATGGATGGCTACCTGGGATCTACGGGGTTCGTCTGACCCTCTGCCCTCCTGAGAAACGACTGCAATGATTCACCAAATGTGGCTAACCTCAAGAGACGCGAAGCTGAGCTTGGAGCTCTCAGAGAGAAGGTGTGGTTTTGCTTGCTGCTGTGCTTATTGTTTTTAAGCTCTTCTACCTTAGTGCCACCAAACACGCCTCAACTCCAAGCTGATAGTACATCAGAGAGAACCCATCAGGAACTCACAATATACGTTTGTTTCTGTTTCTGCTCACCCCAGCTGACCAACCAATTTGAAAACAGGAGCTCAAATCTCTCAGAAAAAAGGCAGGTCTATACGGACCGGCCCTTCACACCCAGCACCAGCACTTGCTGCTGCTCTGATGGAAGCCAATCCCAAGACAGGGTTGAGGGAAAGGGAAGAAGGACCATGAGAGACATCTCAACTCTCCTTATTGCTCCTGGAGACCACTGCGGAGCTATTAGAGAGGAAAAGCAGGGCCCTCCTACGCTTTGTTGGCCAGCTCTGAAAGTACGATTACTCAAGCTGTACATTTCATAAGCAGACAGGAAAGCAAATTCCTTGTCTTGTTCTCATTTCTCACCTAGTCTGATCCAGACAAAGCACAATATTAGCCGGTTGTTATTTCACACTTACTCATTGAAGACCAAATCTGGAGCGAAGTAAAGCATCCTGGAATTGACATTGGTGAAAGACCTCCAACCCATAGCAAAAACCATAAGGCCCATCCAAGAGTACTGGATTATTGACATCTGGTCATCCACATGCAGGTTGCGAAATCCTATTAAAAAATGAGAGAGGGATGTTACAAATTAATACTGGCTTCTTCCAGTTACCAGGACTGTTTTCATGCTGACTCCAGCTCTCCCGCAGTGCTCATCTTAGGACAAGGTGGTCCACAGCCTAACCACAGATTGTCCCAGGACACGTACACGCAGCTGGGTGACACGACCGCACTGTGGCAGCAAGGTGCTCACATTCTCATGAGCAACCAGAAACAGCCAAAGCATAAAATTGCAACTGGAAGAGGAGTAAGGAGATCCCCAAGTGCAAGGAGGGGACAAAGAAAAACACAAGCAGCAGAGTGTTTTGAACAAGTGACAAGCGGTAATAAATGACATCTTCCCCGTAAGAGTCTCAAAGGTCTTCACAAATTGAATTTGAAGGCTTTGCAAGACCCAGTGAGGTGAACAACCCTCATTTTGCAACAGACTGGACAAAAAAGATAATACAGCAGGATGGGATCCAGCGACTTCCTAAAGTTCCCCAGTATAACAGTCCAATTAGAGGTACCGAGTTAGTCCGGCTCCCCCAGCATCAGGCTTGCCCTGCCCCAGCCCTCGTTTCTGGCACTAATGAGACACCCAAACCAACCAAACCTTACCGTATGCTCTGCAGTCACAGCATAACCCCCAAAGTCTCCACTTCAAAACACGCACAATTACCATGTGAGACAGTATGTCAGAAGTGAGTGACATAAATAGCTGATGAGGATTCATTTGCTTTGCTGTGCTAACAGAAATAAATCAGCTGAAGGGGAGTGGGAGCCCCAGCAGCAACACAATTAACTATATCACATTCTCCAGGCACTGAGGCAGAAACAAGCCCTCATTAACCAATTACCTCCTTCAGTGCAATTCTGGCACTCAAGGAAATAAGCCAAAAACTTCCTTTATTTTCAACTCATTAGGACTTCACCAAATTTAAGTAAATGGATTTTAATGTATAATACTCAGAGCCAGCAAGTAAACCTGAGGTCTCATCATACGGTTAACAGACTGCAGTTTCTCTGTCAAACGCACAATGCATTCATCTAATGACCGTGAAAATGAATATGAAAATCTCCGCTGAATCGCAAGCTAAACAAAAATATCAGTTAAATTCAAATTAGTATTCCCAGATGGTGGTTCACAGTTACATCCCAGGCATGTTTAGAACACATGCACAAACATCACCTCCAACAATGTACTTTTTTTTCCCAGAAACTCACAAGTAGTCAAATGTAATCTAGTTTCAAGAAAATTGTATGGTTTTTTCAGTCAAATATTAAAGCAATTATAACACCTCCAGTGTATAATTATAATTCATTGAGGGAAGCATCTGTCTTTTGCTTGGGAAGCCGTCAACTGCAAATGAGCACAAGTCATGTTTTACTGCTGACTAAACTTGCTTTATGTTTGTACATTCTCCTTTCAGCTTTCATGTCACCGGATTAAAAAACTGAACCTTGCGTGCAAGTGGTGTCCTACCAAACCCGAATAGGTTGGGTTGGCCTTGAACACCTCCAGGGATGGGGCAGCCACAATGCTCTTAAGCATGCAGGCAAGAAACCCTGGTGAATACAAACGTATTTAATGATGGCAGATACTTGGTCTCAAAAGACATGCAAGGATGTCACGATGAGGAGTTGGGCCCAACAGGTGCTGTAGGGCCAGAAATGAATTGCAAGCCAAGGCAGGATGGAGAGGATGAGGTGGGAGGAAGATGGTAAACTAGAGGTCTCTGATGCTTGGCTTCCCTCATACCTGAAGTCTGGGAGCAAGGCCCATAAATTCTACTACCAAAGAGGAAACCTACTCTCTGTAGGTGACTTGGGACAGAAAACATACCCGTGAACAGTCAGCTCTGTGAAATGTAGCCCTAATTCACACAAGTGATCCATCCCCCTTTTGCTGGGTTTAGCATCAACAGGATGAAGCCGCTGGAGACACCAACATCCACTGCAGAACCTCCTCACCCTGGATGCCCGTCGTGGTGCTGCAAGCAGTGCCTGTGCCCAGTCAAACCAGCGCCAACGCCAGCTCTGCAGTTCTCATCTAGGACTGGCTTTCCCTTAACCAGCTTTTCAACGCATGTGTAAAAGTATTTGTTGCAACTAATCTTTGCTATGAGAAGGATTTTGGTGCCCTTGTTCATTACCTTGTAATTACGCTCACCGAAAAAAAAATATTTGTGCAAGCTTTATCACTGTTTAAGGAAAGGTATTTGAACACAATAGTTTTGTTGTTACAGGACTTGTAGTTTGCTTTCTGTTTGTCCACAAAAACAAGTTCTAGAAACACAGTGGCCGATTTTTCTAAAAGGAATCACTGCTTCCAGTTTCTGAGCTGAAGCACCTTGAAGCAAAACTGATTTTCAGAAACCAGATACGTATTATTTCCTGGAAACCTCCTCCCTCCAGGCATCTTAGATGATGTATGGCCAAAATCACTGTAAAAGAAAATAAATACAAACCTAATGCCGCAATATATTGTTACATTTTTAGTATTGGCAGAGTTTGAAGAGACATAAATGAAGATACCTTCTATAGAAAGAAATCCCAGCAAAACTAAAATTAAATGTACTGATGTCTTGAAAAAGACCAACACATAACCTTTTACCTTGTGAATACTCTTAAAGCAGCCTAGTTTGGAAATAAATGTTTTATCTTCTCTCTTGACGCACTGCTGTACCAGAATGGTATCTTCCTAAGAAATCAGCAGCTGAACACCTCACATGTTACCATGAAGTAATATTCCTAATGTAAACAAATACTCATTTTGTATCTGGAAATTTTGTTGTCCGGAGAATGGAAAAAGATGCACAATTAGATGTATCCTGATAGGTAAAGGGTGAGTTAGATACAGTATAAGGCAGTAGATTTGAAACAGAAAAGCAAGCAATGGCCTGGAACATCCATAAAGCCCTAAATAATGGCAAGTATGCAGAGATTTTGCACAAGCTCCAATAAATAAGTCCAGCTCCCACGATCCCAGGTAGAGTATTTCACCTGATCCCATGTAACCGAGCTGCTAAAAACGCAAAGGCTGTTCATCTGCCCATGCCCTTCCCCTGCTCTGCTGTGGAGCAGCCATTCCCCGTACACTCTCAGCGCAGTTATTTTTCATAGACTGATTTCCTAACAACTTCAGGAATGAATTGAAGACTTTTCATTTGCCGCCAGCTAAAACAGATCTTTAAACTAGTGTGTTTGAGTGCTGATCTAAATTAACTGTAAAGCCTTCACTGAATTTATATATATGGAAAAGGGAAAATACATACTCCTTTCACTTACCCTGAAGTGGACAGATTTTATGGATTTAATGGGATTTTTTAATTCTGCGTGTCAGCAGCTTTCTTTTTCAGGGAAACCATAGTTTGATTCCACCTTCTCCTACGCAGAATTTCAAATGCATAGGGTCCAAAGGGTGATACATTACATATTATCCACCAGACAGAGGCTGATATTGCTACTGTGGGCACTCAGGATTCAGAAATGCTCCTACCTGGTGCAGTCTTATTTCTAGGATATCACTGAAACCTCACTGGAAGAAGCGCAGGAACACCTCGCTGCTTGTTAATCTCTTTTGGTATACAGGTGATGTTTAATGCAGGACGCAAGGTTAACAATCACCTATTAATCAATATTAATCTATTGCCAGTATTACCTATTACAGGGGCAAGTTCCCCCACCTCCCACCGGCAGATGTCATTGGAAAGTAAAATCTTTGCCCCTTTACATTGACATATATCCTAACTGACACAGAGGACTGCTCATGCTTAGTTAAGCCAATGCTCATGCCAGATGGGCTTTGTTAACAGGGAAAGAGGGGATAACATTCCACCATTACCGTGGACCGGCTGAGGACCAGGCAGCACACGCCTGCTGCTGGGCTCTGTGCAGGGCAGAGGACAGAGCGAGGTTTGCCTGCCCGGCACCAGAAACCCCAGCTGAGATGCGCTGTTTTGGCTGTGGGCTTCGGGCACCGTTCCTCCTCCTGGCCGAGGCAGGCTGTGCCGTGGCACCGCAGCGGTTGGTCAAGCCCTCCGGTCTGCTCCCATCGCACCTGGCCAGCAATTGTGTTCATTAAACAGCCTCCAGTCTCCCAGCTGACCGTGCAAAGATGTTTCTGTTTTGATAAAAACAACTGCATCCCGCTGTTTTAAATTGCTTGAGCTTTGTCTCCGTTACTTCTCCCCTTGCATGCGTTTGCCAGCATCGCCCCTCTCCGGAGCCCACCAGGCGCCAGGCTGCCTAGCCAACCTGCAGACGCAGGAACTGAAAACACTTCTGCTGTATTAACCACAATATAATTTAAATAAATTATAGCTAGCAAACTACCTCTGGCTATGGGGTAGGATTCTGCAAATTTACCCAAAAAGTGAGGCGGCCACTGCGTGCACAGGGAAGGGCAGCGCCTGGGCAGAGCTCCCTGGGGAGCAGCAGCACCGGAGCAGGCAGAACCCAGCAGGGGATGAGACCCCCCTCGCCCAGGCAGCTGGACAGGCACTGCTGGAGCGATGGGGCTGCATAACCACTGCCTGGAGCACTGGGACAGCAGCAGTGCTGCGGTTGTTTACTCCTTCCCTGTAAAATATCAGGAGAATGACTAAGTGGCGAATTTGTGGTTATTACTGTTGAATAACAGTTGGCACATGTCAGTGAACTGCTGAGAGAAATCTGGGGAAAACAAAGTGGCTGTGCCTCTCGCTCCAGGCAGGGTGATGCTAACGGTCAGGCCAGCACCAGGCTCCATGGCTGGTGGGATGGGGAGGCAGCATCCCACCATGCTGGCCATTTCTCAGCTGGCCTCCGAAAGGGATCCCCTAGCCTGTGGAGGGGGTTGCAGTTATACACCAGCTGCCCAGACAGCGGCGACCACTTGGACACCAGATTAGAATTAGTTTTGTCCAGATGCCGTGGCTGGCCCCGGGAGGCAGCGGTGCAGCAGCAGGCACCGCCGCGCCTCCACGCACCATGAGGGAGGGCCGCGAGTCAGAGATCTGGCGCAGTGCAGGAGAGCGAAAGCCTTTGATGGGGGGCTGGTTACGACAAAAAATGGTTTTGAAAGCACTCTCCCTTCCCATTAGCGCTACCGCAGTTTTACAACCTCAGCCCCCGGACTGCCGGTCAGGCTTGGTGGTGTCTCCGTGCACTTTTCTGAAGAAATCTTAATGTCTGATGCAGATAAGGCAGAAGAGAAAGCATGATTTATCCCTGGTTTGACAAGCTAGGTAAATCTCTTCTGACTCAAGAATGTAAGAAATAGAATGGGCCATTCTGCATTTAAGCATGTTCAGACTAACACCCCTCCTGGATCACCGGTAAAGCCACTTCCAGGGGAAATGCTGAATTTCTGGGAATGTCAAATGCCTGACCACAGTTCATCACCAGGTTTTGGCATATAGTGGCAAACTTATTTTGCCTCAGATTCCTCTTTTGGTCATATCACCCTGCACATAAAGAGTAGGATCCCTGTTTTCTGTGGCATTTCCTGAGGAACAGGGCCAGGGTGAGGAAGGCAGCTTGGTATCACCCCCACTCCCCCATCTCAGGGATGCTGGAAGGTAAACTGGATCCTGCCGTACCCAGTGATCTCTGTCTTCTGCAATTTCACTCATTCAGTTGGCAGGACTTCAACATGCAACGGGGAGCGTCTTGCAGACCGGTAACCTCTATGCTCAGAACCAAGGAGTGTACTCAATGAAACACATATATCACCAAGATGTTTTCATTTACAGCACCTGATAACTATTACCATTTGGAAACTTCCCAACCCTGAGGTACTCTCATATCACGACTCTAAATGCATCATAAATAGATTCCAGCAGTCTGTCACCCAAGAGCAACCAGACTGTGAGGAAGAAGCCCTTTGCGATTTTGTATTTCTCTTTTGCTCTTTTACAATTGTTTGGCTTGTGAAATACAAAAATGGCAAGGAAGGATCTCTCCCACCTCTCAAGCCTCAGCTCCTTCCAACCCAGTTTCCCCCATTGTCACTTTCACATCATGAAGTGTCACACTTCTGACTCAGCCTGGGAAATTTACCCTTCTCACCACTTCACACAGGTTACGGGACTGGGCTAATACCTGTTTAGAGGACAAGTCTGGTAGACACAGCCCTGGAAGTGGAGCAAAACCCCCACAGGAAGAGCAGGGAGAGAGCAAGACACTGAACCCTTGACCAGCAACAGCCCTGCCTGCACAGGGCAGCAGACGTGTGCCTACACGGTACTGCGTGGCAGGGGTCATCAGAACCCAAAGCATAAGTTTGGACATACTTTGTCACCCCTTAGTCACCTCTCCTGTCAATCAGCCACCCAAAGGAGACAGAATCACAGAAAGTTAAGGATTGGAAGGGACCTCTAGAGATCATCTGGTCCAACCCCCCTGTCAGAGCAGGTCCACCTAGAGGAGGTAAAAAAGACAAACCTGATGCTGCCTCAGCCTGCTTTACAGAGCTACTACACAGACATCCACCTTGAGAAGACGCTTCCCCAAGGAACTGTGTGATGGTGGGGGACAGGCTGTAGACCACCTCCTTCAAAACCCATCCCAGGTGATGCAAGCAAGGGGCTTTAAAAACGTGTCAGGGAATGGACGGGATTTGTTAGTTTTCCTGCTCACCTGGCAAAGCCTTTGCCCATTTGACGACGTAGACCAGCTGCCTCTCCCCGAGCTCATTCAGGCTGGTCAGCAGGTTGGAGAAGGAGTCCGGCTGGCTGTTGTCATGGCCAGCACACACCACTCCAGGCTCAATGGCCTCCAGGACATTGAGGAAGATGGGCTGGCACTCGTACCCATCAATGCGCGTCATCACCATCTTGGGAGCTTGCTCCTCTGTGGGGCTGGATAAGCTGGCTGCATCAGCGTCGTCTTGTGTCTTCAGGTTACCCAGCTTCTTCAGCTTGCGGGCTGTGGAAATGACACATTTTAGTGTGAGACTTAAAAACATAAAAAACTTGAGGTTTCTCGGCCTGCAGCTCCACCATTTATATTTATGAGGAAAGGGAAACTGCTGGCTGACAGCAGGTACTCCTTCAGCGCACGCTGCCCAAAGAGTGCCCCGGCATCATGGACCTCACGTTAGGATGAAAGGGAGCACACACTGTGCAAGGAAATCCATTTCCTCATTAATCTTATACGAAAAAGAACAAGTATTATTTACATCCCCAGCTGTGATTTGTCTCACATTAACTCCCACTTAGAAATGGAGAGGCAGAACTGGGGAAAAGATGGATGAGGTGACTTGATTCAAACGACTATTCACATGCAATTAAAAAGGGAAACAATGCAAGCAATTAATTCCCGGTCACATTCCAGGGAGAAAAGCCATTGTACTCAGATGCTCAAGTGGGATTGTTCCATCCCAGGCCAGAGTGGTAGCAGGATGCAACCAAGATAAAAGCCTTGTCCCTGCCCGGGGCTCCTGCAACGCCCGTTGCCCTGTAACCAAGCTGTTCCAGCTGGGTCACTACTCTACAGATATATTATGAAAAATACATTTTAAAAGCTAGCAGGTGGTCCCACCGCTGTTTCCCTGGACTCTCCCCAGCAAGCCCACTGATGAGGAGAAGACTCAAGCAGGGGTGACCTCGGTCTGCTGGCCAGATTCAAGAGCAACGTCAGCAGAAAGGGCTTGTGGAGTTGGGACTGGAGCCAGCCAGCGACTGTGCCCATGTCACTGTGATGAAGTGTCTCTCCTGTGCACCCAGCTCCTAAGTAGAGACGCTAGTCTGCTAGCAAGATACACCAGGAGCTTCAGATGTGTGTCTTTAAAGTTCTTTGAGAGTTAGTGTTCACCTAATTTGATATCAACATGACGGTGATCAGCACAACACGGGTTGGCAGGCTACTGCAGATAGGAACAGCTTTCACCCCTTACCGACTCCAAAAAACTAATTAGTTAGAGAAAAAAAGGAGAACGTTTAATTCAAGTGGAGAATACAACATCAAACCAATTGCCCTTGGGGTTCTGGCTCCTTCATTACATGATACTTATCTCAAATTTCCTTTCAGCTGTAATTAGAAAAATAAGCAGCGAAACATAAAAATGTCAAGTTAAAGTGCAGCTTTGTAAATCAATTCAAAATGTTGATCTTTAAGTAATGTACTTTGGATGGTCTACTGTATGAGCAAATAAGACAAGTCTGCTCTGTAAAAAAGGAGGAGAAAAGACTAATAAAAATAAAAGAGCAACGGGAAAAGAGGGCTGCAGTGCACCGTGATGTCCTTTAGCCATCGTCTGCTCAGGTGGCAGGGCAGACAGGGCATCGAGCCTCCCCTCTCCCCCCGCCGTCAGAAGTCACAGGCAGCACCAGGAGCCGGCAGACTCCCGACGTTCTCCCCTCTAATCCCCAGAGACCTGATACCCCGGGACAAGGATGGCTCTCCCTGGAAGCTGCAATCGGCTTTTGTCCTCGACACGCAGCACAGGAGAGGAGCGCAGAATGCTGACCCCCGTTTCCAAACAACCTCACTTTAATTCGGGAAAGAGGCACTGGGGCTGACTCTACCTGAGGCAGAAACCATGTCTCATGGTTGTGCTCGGCCCTGCAGCTTTAGAGACGGCAGTGCTGCTAGGAAAGAAAAGCTCCCAGGCTTAAAAGAAGAAATAAAAACCAAACTGCATTTTCCGAAGATGAATAATGAGTGCCCATGAGGTCCTGTGCGTAACTGGAGCCAAACCCACACTGTACAAAACACACACATGGTTTGGCTTAAACGTTAACTTTTTTTTCTTAAAATTGAATTATCTAATACTAAAAGATACTGAGTGAAGTAAGAAGACAGCAAGCACCCAACCATGCAGGCTCTGGGACTGCAGCCGTAAACCAAACCGGTGTATGTCAGAGCAGTGAAGGGGGACGATAACGGCTCTTATCAGAGGAGCCCCATGTCTGTGCTCTCCAGGAGCAGCTGTTCCACAGATGACTGGAATGCTGATGTGACTAGATGGAGGAAAGCTTCAGGGGTAAAGAGTAGCTTAGATTCAGTCTAAAAATCTATGGTTTACGGCAGGACTTCTGTCAGTTGTTGTACCCTGAAATTCAGCTGCTGCAAAGCCCTTACTGGAATCTTCACACTTTTTTTAAAACTAAAGATATTGGCATCCAGGCCTTCTCACAAACACAGCTTTAAAGACACCACCACTCCCATAGTTAAGCCAAATACTTTTGTCTTAACTTTGCGTCACCTGTGCCACCTGTGGGTGACCTGTGTCAACCTTTTTGCTGGTAGCCCCTACTTAGCAGCTACTGGAAACAAAAGCAGAAATAAAAAAAATAGAAATTAAAGACATCTGTTACGCTTTTATTCTAGGACAAGCCAATCTAGGCGTTGTACTTCTCCAAACCCAGGTGGGACAAACGCCAGTACATGTGACTGAAAACAGGCAGTTTACTGGCCGGGCTGTTGGTAGGGTCAACAGCACAGAATCACTTCGGTTGGAAGAGACCTTTGAGATCATTGAGTCCAACCGTAAACCCTAACACTGCCAAAACCACCAGTGAACCATGTGCCTCAGCACCACGTCCACCCATTTACAGCACTGGGGAAGCCTTGACACGCAGGGCTGGCACAGCGCTGCCCCCGAAGTCACCCCGCAGCGCCCCTGCAATTCGGCTGGGGCTGAATTGAGAAAATATCATGCAGATTTGGAAAAAAGCTTAAGAGGACATAATTATATGGTAGCATGACAAAATATTCTCCAGCGCATTCATCCAAGGGAACACACTATAGAGCGATTAGCAAAGTGACACACTTTTTAAGCAACTTAACCTGCCCGCCCTCCTGCCAGGCGTTTCTGAAGCTGGTAAACAAGCGCTCTGGGCTCCAACGCAGATTTTTCATGAGTGTTGGGACTTGGGGAAGCTCTGGACACCTGGAAGAAAACTGCTCTTGCACTAGCAACGACAGAGAAATCCTGTCAGCCCCAGGCACTGCACACCGATTTCAGCTACAGGCAAAATAACATAACCAACATGGGGCTTGTCAAAACCAGACACTGTCAAGCCATCAGTCTTCTCTGGCCCGATAATTTTAGTTGATAGTTATAAGAGTACTGGTATAGCAGACACATTTAAGAGATCTGAGTCAGTCAGGCCTGCATGAATTAAAAAACTCAAATGGTATAAAATCAGACAGTACCGCTGAATGATTTTACATCACTCAGGTGATATATTTCAAAAGCAATTATAGATCACAGAATGTTAAGGGTTGGAAGGAACCTCTACAGATCACCTGGTCCAACCCTCCTGCCAGAGCAGGTTGCACAGGATGGCGTCCAGGTGGGTTTTGAATGTCTCCAGAGTCGGAGACTCCACCACCTCTCTGGGCGGCCTGTGCCCGTGCTCTGCCACCCTCAAAGGAAAGAAGTTTCTCCTCATGTTGAGATGGAGCTTCCTATATCTGATTTTATACCCATTGCCCGTTGTCCTATCACCGGGTACTACTGAAAAAAGACTGCCCCCCTCCTCCTGGCACCTCCCTTTAAGTATTTGTAAACATTTATGAGGTCCCCCCTCAGCCTTCTCTTCTTACACTAAAAAGACCCAACTCCCTCAGCCTTTCCTCGTAAGAAAGATGCTCCAGCCCCCTAATCATCTTCGTGGCCCTGGCCTAATATAATGATGTTCAAGCAATATCAAACAGGTTTGTTTCTTATAAAGGTTGTTCATGGCCCTTTGCTAAGTGAAACGTCTACATTCATTCCGAAAAGAAAACTAACCATTTCTACTAAAAAAGCCTGTAAGACATCGCATAGATGGGAAAACAGTAATGAACATTAAGGACTGTATAGATTCATCAAGGTCTGAGGATAAGCTCAGTCTATTAAAGCAAAGTACATTTCACTGTAAGTAGATACATCCAGCAACTGAAAAAGTGAGCCATAGTCAATGAATGTCGAACTCCAGCCTCAGAAGTCTGAACTCACACCAAAAGCTGATGGACAAACACAGAGGCCTGAGCTGGCGGCATGGTTCAGTGGACACAGGACTAACAGGATCTCATGTCACGTGAAGGATGAAAACATTGGCCTGGAGAGCATCTTACCACCGCCTTTAAGCACTGATGCTGCTGACACTGGGAAATGTCCACTGTACGAGGGAGGTGCTCACAAGCTGCAGAAGCCATAAGAATAGTAAAGACTAGACAACACACCTTGGAGCATGGAAGTGAAGAATTTTACCTACTTGGATATGCAGAAGGCTAAAGGGTTATTAAGTCACAGCCGACAAATACCCACGGCGGAGAGAAATTCAATTAAAGTAGGTTTTTCAACCTAGCCAGCAAAGTTATAATAAAGATCCAGTTGCTGGAAATCAAGGACAGACAAGATGAAAAATAAGGTACATCTATCACACCATTGAATGTAATTAATTACTGCAACCGTGTAGCGAAAAATGTGTTAGATCCTCCACTGCTGGAAATGCTTACGTTGATTGATATCAAATGCTTTTATAAGACATGAACTCTATTTTAACCACAGCAACTGACCTGAATTAGGATTAAATACAGGTATGACTCACGCCTTGGGCTTTTACAGGGTATCATGGTATCGGCAGTCATTATATTAGTTTTCTAGTCCTCCCATCAATTAAATGAATTGAATTTTACCTGTTTGGGAGGTTTTGCCCCAAGACAGGACCCACACGGAGCGCAGCCGCGAGGCTGAAGGTGCCCAGCAGACGTCCTGCAGCATGGGCAGGCTGCCAGCTCCGGCCGAGGGCAGAGGCACTTGGGTTTCACAGCGGGAACAGCCTACACGACCTCGCACACCACGACTAAAATGCACTGGCAGCAAAGGAACAGGAGGTGCCTTAAATCCGGAGCTCTGCAGTTCAGCAGGAGTTGCCCTGGCTGAGTGACACGCAGGGTCCGGACCGGAGCAGGACAGAGAGGTTCAGATGCCCGTGTGATGCATGAGGGCTGGCAGGATCCGTGCAGCCCTGTGCACAGCGCCATGCTTCCCATGCACCGGGGCTGGCAGGATGCATGCAGCCCTGTGCGCAGCACCATGCTTCCCATGCATCAGGGGTGGCAGGATGCATGCAGCCCTGTGCGCAGCGCCATGCTTCCCATGCACCGGGGCTGGCCAGATCCATGCAGCCATGCAGGCACCTGCGCACGCAGTAGGAATGGCTGCCGTGGGAGAGGCATGGCAGTGCACCAGCAGAACCAAGCACACAAAACTGGCATTATCACTTTCTTTTTTCTCTCCTCCCTTTTTTTCTTTTCCTTCTCTTGGGCTTTACAGTGTTGATCGGGAGAGAAGATTCTGTTTAATGGATTTCAGCTTGCAGGTCAGAGTGATCTCAATCAATAATGAAGTGCTTCGACATATTACTATTCTGTTCCAAAGCAGAGAGTCCTAAATAAGGTATTCAGTGTGTCACCTCCTCCTCCCATTAAACATACTCAGAGCTCCAGGTCTGCTGGTCACAGGCGGCTCTGTTATACCCTACAAGTGACTGGTAATTAACAGGCAGTTAAAAACAACTGTTTGGAGCTTGGAAGCATTTTCAAATGCTCTGCCTCTCTACTGTGGGAGAAATAACCGTGGACAAACTCATAGCATGCATGTTTTTAACAATTGCCTTTAAACCGACATTCAAAACAAATGTAAAACAGACCAGGCAGAACAGGTCAGGGTGACCCAAAGAGCTTAAGAAAAAAAAAAAGGGGGGGGGGGCTATCAGTATTAGCATTAATTTTGTCAGTGTGTCCTGCAGAAGGTTACACTGATGTATGTCTTCTCTTACTTAAGGAAATTTCACCAGAAAAGAGCACTTAAAAATAACAGCATGCTTATTTTGGATGGCATTATGAAGCCCTTCTACCGGCTGCGGACTGGGGAGCTGGGTTTGGCTCCTCACCCCCGTCCCCCAGCTTGGGAGCCCAGCAATCCCACGGGCAGGGTGCTGGTGGCATCCTGGTCCCGACACTCCCAGGTAGACAAGGGAAGTGTCCAGGAGGAGTCTCCCTGCTTCTTCTGGGAAGCCACAGCTACAAATGACCCCCAGTGGCCATGGAAATGACTGTCATCAGGAACCCCTAGAAGACGGAGTGCGGGCAGGCACGGCACTGGGACAGGCTCCTCTGCCTCCGCTCCCTCCCAGCTGAGATGGATGACCAGGGCTGGGGGCAGAATCGGGGAACCGAGCCGGAGACAGCCGCACGGTACCTTCAGCGCGCAAACTGCCTGCTTGGTCGCATCCAGGGGATGGGGCACCTCCCTGGCGCTCCGAAATGCCCATACACATGGCTCCCAAAGCGCCGCAGCAGCAGCACCCCGCCATTTGCCGACAGCTGGCCCGCGACGGAGCGGGAGCGTAAGTGAAGAGGGGTCAGAGCCAGCACATGGGGTTGACGTCGTGAGGTTTTAGGACACAATTACTTTTCGGGATCTTTGGTTTTTCTGCTTGCTACCCGGAGGAAA
Organism: Chionis minor; assembly: GCA_013398295.1. NCBI lineage: Eukaryota > Metazoa > Chordata > Aves > Charadriiformes > Chionidae > Chionis > Chionis minor. The sequence goes on along the minus strand of VZSF01009458.1, from coordinate 729,497 downwards.
GGAGCGAGCTGCACATCTCTGCATCACCCCCAAGCCCTAAGAGCTATGTCCCAGCCATGCGCAGATTTCCTACCCACTGCTGCGAAAGCAGAGGGGAGCAGGCTGGCTCCCGCCCCGCTGACTACACGCGTTTGTTGGTACCGGAGCTGTAAAAACTGTTCTGGGGAGAAATAAAATTATAACCACTGCTCCTTAACGAGCAATAGACCAGAACCTTTTCAGTAGCGAGTTCTTCAAGACAACTTTCAAACAGTCCAGCAGCTCTGGAAGGCGCTGCAACGGTGGAAGTATTTAAACTCAAATGTTGGCACATTTAACTAGCCAGGGCTCCCCCACTTCCCTCTGCGCCATGCCGATGCTGCCAATGGCTTTCCTTTCTGTATCAGCCTGGGCTCCCCTCCACTTCGCAGTCCAGGGGCCTTTTCACCATGGGTCAGGTTCCCCAGGTCTGTTTTTCAGGGTATTTTCTTCCTCACCCTCACATCAAATGAACTCAAAGATAAGCCACTCACTGAAGCTACACTGTAGCTTCTAGATTTTGAGCAGAAAACTGTATTTTGGCTACAGGCACTCTGTCAGGTTTTGGTAGAGCTACAGGTTTTGGAACAGAGACAAACGGTAACAAGGATCTTTACCTGTGACACAGTAGTAACTTCCACTCAGTGAAGAAAAATAGTAGGGCTGTAATTTTATAAAGAAAAATGGCTATTTCTGGCTGGAAAAAATCACCTTGATGACGGCCATTTACATTTTTTCAGCTTAACAAGGTTTTAAACTAAGGAAAAGAATGTTTCCTGAAACTCAAACAAAAGCGTAATGAAATACACAGCTTTGGTATTAGAAACCTGCAAATGTTTTCCAAAGCTCATTATGCTCCATCAGCCTCATTTATTCAGACAATTACTGACTATTAATATGCCAAGTACATTCATTATCTGCAGAATTAGCCTGGCATCCCCAGCGCACCGCAAGGGCCCAGGGGACGTTATTCAGACAGTACCTCCCAGAGTCATCCCAGCTTCGTAGCACTTCCGCAGGCGGCAGGACGGGCAGTTTTTCCTTCTGAACTTGTCGATGGTGCAGTCGTTCCGGCTGGCACAGAGGTATTTCTGTTTACCTGCAAACAGCAAAAGAAACGGCAGATGGGTCGTGGGTACCGAGGAGAAGAGAGTGTCGTATCAGTGCTGATTTCCCAGTTCGCCCCTCAACAAGAAATTTAAGTTGGAAGTTGGCATCTTCCAGGAAGATGGCATGGTTCTTTTCTCTCTGCTACAGGAGTGGTTCACAGCTGGATATACACGCTTTGCAGGACAGCAGGCTACCCGCAATGCAGACGGTCACTGCTGTTTTGCCATCCTCTGCCACCCCTCCTCTGCCTGCCCTCCCTGCTGCCAGGTGGCACTGCTCCTCTTGACCGGCACAGGTTGGAGGCTTTTAGACCAAGATGACCAAGGAGAAAAATCACTCTACGCTGTGCAGCACAGCAGAGGTAGTCAATAAACAGTAACTAAAAAGTAAGGAAATATGGGTAGTTTGGTTCTCATTTTTTTAAACATCAGACACCTATTGATTGGCTTTTTGCTGTTTTTCTCCCAGAACTCCTTCAAAACACAGTGTGACCCTCCCGCCACTGCACTTACCTACGGTAATTGCTGAATATAGTCCCCAGACAGCAGCCTCCCTTTACAACCATGACTCTCTTTACAGTGCTTTTTGGGACTGGATCACTTTTTGTGCTATCCATTAATACTAACTGGGTTTGTTGTCTGCAGGTTACAGACAGTGGAGCTGGGGAACTGATTGCATGGGGAGCTGCTGCCCCACAGCCTCTGGCACCACAGGTCTCATGGCACCAGTCACGCTGTCCCCTGGGCTGCAGTCACAGCCAGCCAGCAGGAAACCAGGACCAGCAATTCCCTGTAAGGGAGATCCTGCACAGCAGCAGGTTTAGGGGGGCTTACAGAAAATTTAGAAGTTGCTTATTGTCAGACTAGCCGGTATCTTAGACTCAACTTTCCACTTGTTTAGAGAGCAGCCCTTAGAGCTCCAGCTTTTTATTTTATTTTTTTTTCACTGCCTCACTTCCTAGACATGCCAAGAATTAACTTTCCTTCCTGACTCATCATTTGTTTTCTTGTCGAGTCTAAACACGTTTACTGGATCAGGATTTATCTGATGTTCTTCATACCATTCCAAACTAAATCAGTCTCAGCAAATAATAAAGCTGTGCCCCTCACAGACTCTGCATAAGTAGCCTACATGGGAAATCAGTCTATATCCAGCTTAACCTTTATTTAACATCCAGAAAGTGTTTGCTTTCTATATTCTTACGGGAATAGCCCTTTGGAGTCATCAGAGATCTATTAAAAAGACAAGGTTGAACCTAACCACTTAATGTACCAGTTTTTACATGCAGTGATGCATGTGATGTAGTGATTTGGGTGCACTGACTTAACAGCTCCCTCCTTCCCACACACACATCCACAACTTCTGAAATATTGGAATCATAGAAAGTGGCAAATTTTTAGCAGCCCAGTATCATAGACCTCACTGGCACCATCTGTTGCTTCCCCGTCGCCCCCCCAGCTCCATCCAGAGAGCAGCTCTGTTTCCTGCGCCCTGGGGAGTGAGGAGCCCATGGAAGGTCCCACCGCTCCTGCCCAATGCTGGCTGCCCGCAGCGGACGGCTGTGGATTCGCTGGCACCTCCGGCCACCAGCTGCAAAATCCCACCCGCAGGCCCTCATCACAGGGTCGCAGGAAAGTCGTTATAAGGATCAGCATATAATGAACTCCTCCTCACACTGCGCGCGCACGGGGCTGTGCCAAAGGGCTGCAAAAATACCATGCTTTTGCACTTCTTAGAATCGTCCCCATTAAAAGCTGATAATTACACCACCCCCAGTGCCTTAGCTGTTAAGACTGGAGACATAATGGGGCAAGAGTGCATTACCTGCAGCACATGATACCTTGCTAAACCCTTTTAACACCGTCCTCATCAGCACTTCTTCTCATCCCCCTCCCTTTGCTCATTACCAGTCTTAAGGGCACTTAGACAAGCCTCAGAAGCAGCGATTATACCAAATCCCAGAGAACACAAGCACCATCTTCCCTCTCAATAGTTCATTGAGGAGGTTGAGTAATAAACAACTTCAGCTGAAACTGGGCTATTTGGAGTTATTTTTGTGCTATGGGAAACGAGTACCAAGGCCATACGCTCTCCACTCGACCTCTTTACGTGCATACATCAAACAAGAATGGACGCCCTACTTTCTCAAGCACAGAGAGCTGTAAGGTGATTTTGCGCTCCTTCCCCTCCAGCTGCACTGCAGGATTCCTGTCTCGTGACAACATCTGACACTGGGATGCTCCAGAGCCCATCAAAACCACCATGAGTACAAAATGGCTGGGTTGGGACTACCAGGAAGGTTGAAGCCCAGCCCACGGGGCCAACTCGGTTTCTGGCTGAGGCCATCAGGCTGCCGCAAGCGGTGCTGCCTTGGGAGCATCCGCACAACCCTCCTGCTCTCCCCTCATCCGTCGGCTCCTGCTGCTTCCCTATCTTGCCTCTCTAGTCTAAACTACAGCATTTTTGCAACAATAAGAGCTAAAAAGCTTTAAAAAGGTCAAGCGTGTCCTGTGAATGGCTTTAGGAAAGGAAAGCAGCACAGTCACTGCCTGAACTCCCCAAGGACGCTCCAGGGCCAGGCACAGTTCTATCTAAATTCCTCTGCCAAGAGGAGGAACATCCACCAAGCCCCAGCCCCCTCCTCTCCCCCACGCTCCGGGCAGTGTCCCAACGTGCAGGCTTGTCCCCCACCTGGCTCTGTCCCCACAGGTACCCACAGGAGGGGAGCAGGCAGAGGATGAGATTTGGGAACCAGGTTCAAGCCTTGCTCAATGAGGCAGCCACGCTGTTTCCCATCAGCTCTTCAGCAGCATCCGCCACCTCTGGCCCTGCTGGGAAGGGACATGGAGCGGGGCTGATCTCCCACCAGCCAAGACCAGGCAGGTGCCTCGGCGCCTGCAGCCCTCCCAGATCACTGTGCACAAAATGGGCACATTAGAACAGTCTCTATGACAACTTTACCTCCCCGCCAATGGGCTCGGATGAATGCAAGCTTTTAAGTTGCAGTCAGCAACTCACCCCATGGTCACAGTACAACGATTTTGCTGAAATAGTGAGGGCCTGCTTCCTGGTTCACAAAATAAACCCTCTGCGGCAGGAACCGATTTTCTGTTAACTGTACACGCATAGTCTGGCACTGTTTATTTTAAGCTGTTAGCCATTAACAAAAAGGGAAACGAATGATCATGCAACGGCTATTCATAAGTCTGCTTCTCCTCAGAATGAGAATAAGCTGCTCTTTCATCTTGTCCTAATTCCTAGGGATGTAAAGATTCCTCTTTTAACTACTGGAGAAACCCAGCGCTCTCATTACTACTGTCCCCAGCTGTGGGCAAGGTCTGTGACAGGAATCCACGACGTGGGAGAGCGATCACACCATGTCACCACCCTGGTGAAGCCAACAGTCCTGAACCTCCTGCGCTCATCCCATCTGCTCGACACCGCAGATGTACGCCTAGGGAAGTCCCCTCTCCTTCCCTGCCGATCCAGAGACTGTTTGACATGCCTGTAGGCAAGAAGTGACATTACAAAGATACTCAGCACCCCTCTGCTATGTCAGACCAGCACAGGAGTCCCAGGAGATCGGTCTGTGCAGCCAAGGCTCTCGCAGGCTGCTGTAGCCCCCCCTTCACTGCACACCACCAATACACTGCTGTACCACTGCTCTCTTCACTGGGAACAGCCCCGCCAGCTCCATCTCCCTCCTGTGACACCTCACACCAGGCAGAAAGATGGTTCTGGCACCACCGAGTCCTCCTGCTCATCACCTGCAATGAACATCAGGACCAGAGGCACTAGGGAAACAGCAGTTTTCCAGCCTCAACTGAAAATACAGATGTATGGAGAAAGATCAGTTGCTCAGTCCAGAGAAGTTATTTAACTAAAAGCCTGTGGCCACATGAATTGTTGGGCCTAGAGGAGCTTTCTCTTCCAGAAAGCAAAGTAATCTATGCAAATGTCTGGAGTAACATTTACAACTGTGAACTGTAAACTCGTTAAAAGTCTTTTGGAAGAGAGATATATCCTCGCATTTCAGTGCATAAACCAAATTCTAACAGTTGGGGAATAATGCCAAACTTTCCGAGAAATCAAATCCCCCAGGGTCTCATGTAACCACAGGGTCCCTAGTGTTCTTCTGTAAAAACAACTAAGCCACTATTAATAAACTATCTTTGCAAAATTGTTTTCTTAATGGCCACCTGCATTTACCAGAAGACTAAAGAGAGCAAAAGGAAAGCACCCAGCTCTGGCGACAACAGTGCAGGCTTCAGCATCACCTCCAGCTCCTTCTCAGGGCAGCAACTCCAGCATCCTGCCCGTGGTGGCTGGGAAGGCAGGCCGGCTGCCGGAAGAGCCAGGGGGAAACTCTACAGGGAACCAGAAATGGTGGTCTGCGAGTGAAAACATTAGCTAGCCAGAATACACAAGCAGGGAAGCTACAGATACTGGCAAACGTGGGCAGGTAACAGCTCTGTACAGGAGAAGAGCAAGAAGCCTGCAGCAAACCAAGGCTAAATGACAAGATTTAAAACTAAACAACTATGGGACTGCGCAAACTGAAATGGCTTCATTTTAAAGATGCTTAAATCCAACAAGCAAAAACGTCTTAACTCCTCAGCTCTCTGGCAATAAGACAAAACCGTAATGTTTTAACTCCAGAGCCTATTTGAAGTCAAACTGTCCGCTTCAGACTCCAGCCAGTGTCACGGGCTGACAGCTTGCCCGAGCGCAGGCTGAAGCAGCGAGCACCTGCCTGTTAGCGGCGGGGCGCTGAGAGCTGCCACCCCTCAGGGCTCCCAGCGGAGCCGGCACTGACAATGCCAGATCACCCACGGAAAAGCACTGCCATGCCAGGCTGGGAGGAGCTGGTCTGTGGACACCAAGGGGAGAGTGGAGCAATCCCACCTGGCAGGGAGACACACGGGAGACAACCAGCGGGTTGTGCCAGGAGGCTCTGAGCTTTCAAAGGGCTGGCTACTCCACCTCCTGCTCTTCCCATCACTTTCTAAGGCAAATAGTACCCAAAGGGTAGTGAGAAACCCACCACTGCAGCAGGAGCATCATGGTGCTGCAGCACCACGGAAGTCCTTTGCACATGCGACTCTTTTGCATACTGTCAGATCAGCCACAAGAAAGAGAAGAAAGAACTTTAAAACGCAGTGATGGCCTTGGAAAACAGTTAACTAACTTGTTCTCGTCTTGAAAAATGGCAAGAAACTGTTGGGTTGGCCCAGAGACATTTCTCTGGTGCGAGGTTAATCCCCAGCAGGTTGGGATGCAGAACGATAATCCATATGGAGAGTGACTGAAAGGGAATCAGGACAGACTGCACAGCAGTCTGGCTGTTAGCCCTCCTGGAAATTTGCCAAATACTGTGGTGGTTTTTTTTAATTTCTGCTATTTAAGGGCAGCCCCATCAGGAACACAGCCTAAGGCATCCCAGTCCTGCACTGCCAGGAACACTGCACAGAGGCGACTCTGAACTGTCCAAGATGGCCATCAGATCTCATGCAGTCTTGGAGGGATGAGGAAGGTCTACCATTCTTCAGGGATGGATGCAGGAGACACAAAACTGACTCCCTTCCTGGATGGGATGGTACAGCAGGAACCCCTAGACTGCCAATTGATTTGGAAGTGTGTTGTGCTTAAAGCATTCTGTTTCAGGGGCAACTGTGGTACCATGAGGACCAAACCATAATGTTGTCAACTCATCTGAGCAACCTTAAACATTCAAAGTAATGCCCTGCCCACTCACGTTGAGAAAAGCAAAATCTGTGCTGAGGTAAATGTACTTTACCAAATCTTTGTTATTGGAGATTTGGAGAGAGGAGAAAGAGGAATGAGAAGGAGGAGTTGTCCTCCTTCGCAGGCTGAGAGTGCGTCTGGCAGCAGAGGAGCAGCAGCAGCACTTCTCGCCAGGGTAGTGAGCCCCAACCCTCTGGATCATCAGCTCTCAGACACCAAAGGGGTGACAGAAAGGGAGACAAATACCCGGTTTGATTACAAAGAGGCTGGCCATCTTGCAAGTGAGGAAGTCCACATCAGAGCTGAAGAATCTGCAGGGTCCATTTTAGGGCTTGCCTATATATAACCTGGACATCTTGAGATGGTCTATAAATCAAGAGTGCTGACAGCAACAGATCAGGAAAATAATCATGCCTTTTCTGTTAACTCTTCCAGCATCTTTCTGGAAGAACCAATTGGATTTGAGCTTTTTTTTTTAAGGTTTGGTTGGGGTTTGTTTTTTTTTTTTTAAACCTCAAATCTGTCACACGTTTTATCAAATTAGGTGCAATCTGCTCTACTGAAAACCACACAGATCCCTCAGCGCATTTCAAAAGCAAAGAGGAATCAATATCAAAACTTTTTTTTTTTAAAATCTTTTCCCTTTCTGACCCCTTAGAAGCCAGTGTATGTCAATAAAACCTTCTCAAATATCCTTGAATTACTCCCAAATAAGTTCAATATTATATTAGAATATGATAAAAGAAAACCACATGTCCAGCTATTCTCCATTCCCTCCGAGGTGATCTGTTTGTGCTGCTCTTCAGTCCCCAGTCCGTTGCTTCTCTGACCCATTGGAGGCTGCTGGTTTACACCAGTAACAGGATGGCAACAAAGGCAGAAGAAAAGGTTTCTTTTCTCATCAAGGAAGCTTTCTGATCTGCTGTTGTAAAAAGTCTCCAAAGGTGACCTAAGGTTTTCAGAGATGCATTTTATGGACTTTAAAACATGAGAACACACTGAGATATCAGCTTTCAGTATTGCTCCTCAACTTTAAAAAGGGAAAGTCTGGCTGGAAAATCACCAAGAGTTAGGATAGAAAACATCACCTGCATTCAGTATTTATGAAGGACCCTGATTTATTGTCTCTTCTCCACAGCAAAGACTGTATCTATCCACGTGCCTCAGGGTAACATAAGGCGAAGCCTCACGCTCAGGCAGTTCTCCCCACCACTGCCGCTCCTCACTGCGGACACATTTTGCCCCATGGTCTTGTCCAGGGGAAGGGCTGCTGCTGCCCGATCCTAATGCAACCAAACCCTTCTAACCCTTTGCAATACCTCGAGGCTTAAAAACTAAGAAGAGGCATAAATACAATTTAAATTAACGATATAACACAATCAGGAGAGGGAACAACACCACAGCATACGGACAAGAGCAGTGCAAGCAGCCCAGCTGCCCCCTCTCCCCCAGCACATCTCACAGCCCTCATCCCCCTGCCTGCCGGACGGAGCCCACCCTGGCGTAAAAGGAGGAGCACCGCTCCGCGACTCGCCAGCTGACACGGAGTATTTCATCGGCACTTTATCTGACAGAGAGAGCCAAGACTCCACTTGCTATAAATCAACAATAACTTGCTGACTTAAACAAGCATCTGTTATTTACTCTGGCTGCACAAGCCAATCCATCTGGCCTTACACAGAATTAGTGTATAGCAAATAGACGTATCTGTAAATAATTTACTTGGGGAAAATATGCCAAACTTATTATCTATTAATATTATTTGACTGTCCTATTATGGCAACAGGATGCTGTTTTCCTCTATGGCACAGTCCCAATTCTCCCCTAAACTAGTGCTGGCAAGTTTACCGGCGGCATGCATGATGAATGAGGGAAAATGCGACTCCGAAAATGCACAGAATAATGTTAGAACTAATGGAGAAGCAGTGCTCTGACAACAGAAGGTGAGAAGCCATCAGTTTGGGACCTCTGCTCAACAGAGGGGCGACATAAGGTGTGGGAGGAGAAGGCATGGTGAGACAAACCAGAGACAGAAAGCTCCATCCCTGTCACCGGCCACTGCTGGGAACTGTGGTGCCTCCCTCTCCCAGGGATGCCATGGCCTGTAACACTGACCACCAAAGGTGTGATGGTGCACCAAGTAAATTATGTTGGCATCGAGGAAGAATGATCATTTGTATTGGTTCATCACTCCAGAGAACAAGTCAGATGTGTGACTCACAGGCACATTACATTACCGGACAGTTAAGCTTCCACAATAGAGATTCTGCTGCCAAGGAATCACAACTCTTAACTGCAGTTAGAAACCAGATATTGCTGACCCACAGCCCAAGGAAACAGCTGGGTGAGGTCCTTCTACATGCTAACTACCAAGGAAAGATGGTGAAAAGACCTTGCTATCGAGAGGAAACATCTGGGCTCACACTTATCTCTAGCAAGCCTGGCACTACAGAGTTGGATGTGAAGAAGTTGCACTCTCAAAGGTTAAAGAGAAGGATCATGGACACTAAGGTCAGAGCATGGCTCTCAATGGACAGACGGTTCTGCCATTTTGCAGGTATTGAGAGAAGTGACCCTCTGAAAGTGATGCAAGAGAGGAAAAACATCGCCTATATTTGGAGTTGTCGGTCTGAGATTGCAGAGGGGCTGATGGGAACTTAAAGCACCCTTCAGAGTCAAGAGAAGAAGCAGACACTGCTCTGAGGCCTCACTAGGTCACTAAGATAATCAGGCATTGAAAAGGACTGCATTCTGCAAACTGCTTTGGCTACTTCTTGAGGGCAATCTCTAATGTGGAATGACAAACACAAACACATGACAAAGAAATCAATTTATCCTTGAATTTTCTCCATTACTAGTTTAAGAGAGCTTAGAAACCCACCACACTTCATCCCCATCGTTCTAGTCTCAGTCCCCTTGGCTTGGCTGTCTCCCCAGAGCAAGGCTGCTGAACCTCTTTCAACAGGAAGGAAACATATCATGATGCTGCAAATGCCTCCAGCACTTATATGTTAATGACTTGACTGCTGATGAGAGAATCTGTGTCAGTAGAACTTGACTCTTAGGCTACTTTGGTAGAGAAAGCCAACACTTGGAGATGGGAGTGATTTTCCCTCCTCTCTCTGTATGCATTACCTTCAGCAGCCCGTTTGAAGAAAACTTTGCAGCTACCACAAGTGAGGGCTCCATAATGGCACCCAGATGCTTCATCTCCACAGATCAGGCAAGTCTTCTGAGGTGGAAAGTAATAGTCAATGGGCAAGACATGTTCGTGGCCAGTCTCCAATCTGCAGCATAAAAGAGAAAGAGAAAAGGAGGTCAGCAACGAGGTTAGGACGAGCTATGGGCGAGCACAGCGGATAGCGCTTGGGAGAACTTTCATGTCCAAACGCAGAATTTCGGTGATGGGACAAGCCAAGCACTGATCAGAAAGGAGGCAAGAGATGACTAAGCCAAACCTTGCTCTGACCATGCACAAGACCATGCTGGGGTGCCCCTCCTGACATTGCCCTGGGTACAAAGTATGACAACATGTGGCAAAGTACAGGCACAGTGACAGGACAGCCTAGAAAGAGAAGACGAATGGGGCTGGCTGTTGTAGCGTTCATCTAATTTTGGCTGCAATAGTGAGGCTTGTACATCAAAAAAGGACTCTGCATGCTCATTAAGCTACCTGATCTCACCCATTAAAGTAACTGCTGCCACTTCACTACAGATTAATTTATCCTTTTGATTCTTAATTTAAACAAATTAATTTTTCCTAAGCCATCAAACTCCCTTAAGCTATTCTTTTCCTCTTGCTTTTTTCTCTGGCTTGTTTTCTACCCATTCCCTCTTCCAGCACCCAGCAATAGCTGGACTGAACTTTCTTTCCAGGATGCCTTGCTCATCCACATGACTACTAAAACCAGCCAGGAGCCTCTGGTGAAAACATAAAGCATTTTCTGTGAATGTGTCCAAGTAGGCTCCTGTATACCCATCCCATGACTAAAGGCACTACCTCTGTGTCTCCCGGTCACATGGGGTGCATCGGGATAGTGCCACCAAGGTCCCTGTCCTGTGACGGCCCCATGGGCAGAGCACAGTGCTGCCAACCGAATGGCGAAAACAAACCTCAGAGCCAAAAATAAAAGTTGCAGGGTCTGCTGTAAAATAATTACGACTAAACGCTGGAAGCGGGTCGGTGTGTATTATGGAGCTTCGCATTTTCCACTCACCAGTTCAGTAGTCTGAACAACCCATTTTGGGTTTTCAGTCTGAGTAGCTGGAAAGAAGGACGGGGACGGAAATCAGCTGTTAGCAAAAGCAGAGCACAGACTCCCGTGAAGACCTGGGGCCATCTTTGCCTGTTGCTGCTTTCCCCAACCCCCAGTTTTGACATAACCTGTTCTGAGTTCTGCTGGGGAAGCACGAGGAGCCTCCTGCAGCCGTGGCACAACCCAAGCAAATGCCAAGCACAATGAGAGGACCACGGTGACGCCAGGGTGCTCAGGCGGCAGAGCTCCACACCTCCACCTCTCCTACCGCTCCCCGGCCAGTGCAGCCCGCAGCTCACATGGTGCTGCACACATGGGATGGGGTCCCCATGAGCCGGTACCCCAGGGGAGGACTTCATGTGGCATGGCACTGCCTGCAGGTACCAGGCTCACGTAGTGCCAACCAGCCATGTTAACCCCACCATGGAAATGCTCCTAGAGCCAGCCCTCCCATCCGACTGCGTATTCCTCATGCTTCCCTCCATCTGCGTGCCCGACCCCTTTTTCTCTTGGCTGGCACCCTGCCAGCCTGCATCCTGCTGGCATCCTGGTGGCATCCTGCCACCTCCCTCCTGCCACACGTTGCTACACACTTGTTTGATCAGATCTATGGAGAAGCTGCTTTTTTGGAAGCAGCACGGCAGCATGAGAGGTGCTTGACAGAACTGCAAGTCAACGCATGTCCAGGCAGTATGGGGAGCAGCAGCACGTTAAGTTATTTGCTAAAATGGGCTTTTTGTGAAATCGCTGGACAAGGCAATTAGCTTCTAACAGTCAGCAGGTCACTGCAACTTTTTGGTCAAAATTAGATCTGCTTTTTGTTTCTGGGATTGTTTGAATGCTTGCAGGTGAGCTCTTAGAAATTAAATTCTATTAAGAGCAAACACGACAATGTCAGGACTTCCTGGAAAAAATCTTTACACTCAGAAAGCCCCATTTGGGCCCACAGTGTGAGTAAAGCTAAAATCCACTGAAACAGAAAATAGCCCTGGGAGAGATGGCAGCCAGAACGCATACCACCAATCTTCTGAAAAGTCTTGCAACTTTTAGAAAAAGGGGTCAAACTCCAACACAGGCCCCGGGGCAAGGGAACATTGTCCTGCTTCGCAGCCCCTCTGCCCTGAACCGCCAGCAGCTCTGTCCCTCCAGGCACAGTGCAAGCAAGGGGACACCTCACACACCGAAAGAGCAGCTGGCGGCACAGAGGTTTAATTAAGGAAAGATACGTGTGTTATCTGGGCTAACCACCAAGTTTTCCACTGGGGTTTCCACCTCTGCAGTAAGTGACAATGCACGACACTGCCATCCCGCGCTTGCCGGGCTGAGGCTGCAGCAGGCACCAGGGCAGGCGGTCGGTCCCCCACAGTCCCCCAACTCTTTCATCCCTCTCCCACCTCCTCTCGCCCATCTTGTTTCACTACTCCCAAAATACAGGGAGATCCCGCAACCTGCGCTCGCACAAGCAGCAGCCCCACAAACATTGCGATTAAACCTATTTATAGTGGAAGAGCTTAGAGAGCAATCGCTCTTCAAGAGAGCAGTGGCAAGGACAACCATGCACTCGTGTAGGGGCAGCTGCCTGCTAATCATCTTTTGCTCAGCTCTTTTAATTCTGGTAATGAGAGTAGCTTCTTTAGTCCAGACTACCCATTCCCGTTTGTTCTGCTTCCCAAGAGACATAAATTAAACTGAGGAGAGAGAGCTTTTAAATGAGAAAGAGTCTTTCCTCAAGAACAGATGAGGAACTGGTATTCAACTGGTTTAGATTATACCGTAGGCTGAAAAATACCTTCAGGTGCAGATGGGACTTAAGGGACTGTTGCTGTTAGTTGTTATGTGAACAACTAGTTGAGATGCTTAATTTCAACCAAAGATTAACTCTGTTACCAGAGTACGGGTGCAGTTTCCCTTTCACAGGGGTCAGGGCTCTTTGCTGAAGTATGGCTGTCTTTTCTAAGCCCCTCACACCTTGACAATAAAGCATGAAATGGGGCAATTATTGGCGAGATCAAAACCCAGGCTCACCTCTCTCCTCTGATCTCGCCATCAGTTGCATCCTTCAAGAACGCTACTAGCTTCTATTCCTCCTGTGAGAGCTATGCAGATCCTACCTAAATTGTAGGTTAATAACCAGGGCAGCAATTTTATCCTCTGTCCTTAAGCCAAGAAACATTTTGAGTGATTTCTCATCTTCTTAGCAGCAACAACCAGAACCAGTGACCCATCTGTAGATGCCGCTCAACTCTCCTTCCCTGACAATCTCAATTTCCAAGGCTTTTCTTGAATTACTGATTAAGCGGAGGAGATACAGTTGGCTGCAACTTATCTGCCGTAGTTAAGTCCTGATGCAGCAGACATCTCCCTGCCTCGCTCCCCCAGCATCTCACCCGTCCTCCTGGCACAATCCCACTGTCCCATCCCCAGCAGTATTCCAGGGCAGCCCCCACTTTCCCCGTGCCACGAGCACCCAACGCTACACAGCCTTGGCACTCGCTTTTTGACACATTACTCTAGAGCACTGCTAAGAAATAACCAGCAGCAAATATAAAAGCTTTGGTAAAAATGTCTTAATTACCTAGCAATTTTTTAGATTCCAGCAGTACCAGATCTTTCCTGTAACGACCCGTTACCTTTTTTCTCCTCTCTATGCAATCAGAAATCTCAAAAGGGCTAACGTTTTTTCCATACGGCCTTCCGTACTGGTCTTTCCTCATTCGCACTACGTATTGCAGGTTGGAAATGAGCAAAAACAACTCTCTCAGCTGTTGTGGTGACAGAAGCAGGAGTGGTTTTGAGGCTTAAGGATTTAAAGCTGCAAAGTAGGTTAGCAGTTTTAAACAGCTTTTTAAACAGTGGCTTCTGCACGAGAAGAGTTGTGCAAGCACAAATACGCCTTCACGCACGTGTGTATCTAGCACACCTATGCACAACATCTGTCTACGAAGGGTGCTGAGCAGCGCGTCCCAGGGATGCTTGGGCTCTCCCTGTAAACCCCTGTGCTCGGCCAGTCTCACCCCCAGCTGCCAGCTTACGGATGGGAATCGGGGGCAGCTGGCAGGCACTGGAGGTTAATCCGGGCTGGGAGACAGGTCCCTGGTGTAACGCTCCCGCCTTGGGGGTTTGCACAGGGAAGGCACTCAGCCCCCAGCGTCACATCCGCATCCGTCAGGACTTGATGTTTCGGCAGCTGGGGAGCGGCTCGGCTGCAGGCTGAGCCCGGCAGCACCAACACCATTTCCAGCTCGCTCCTGCACCGCTGTTACCAGCAGCCACTGTCCACAGAGCAGGAGGATTTGCCCAGGAACACCCTTGATTTTAAAAAGATGCCAATTTGCCTTTTCTTTTTTATTTTTAGAGGGAAAATTCTAAGAAAAATGTAACTGAAAACGTAGGCAACTTGGCGTGAGCTGTGATAATGGCATCTTTAACAATCTATTTTCCAGTTTCCAAGAGACCTTTTGAGGGCATTCTCAAAATACGTAGGTAATAACATTGCAATGAGCCAAGAAGATGGCTTACGGAGGCTGCAGGGGTGTGTGGACTGGCAGCTTTCTGGGCAGAGCCCCGGACACCCACCTGCACGGGGGTCCCAGCCACCAGCGGCGCTTGCAGCTCCTCCGCCCCAGCGCGAGGGACCAGAGGGGTGGCTCGGCAGCAGGCTCACCGCGGGCTGCCCATAGCCCTCCTCCGAGAGGAAGTTTTTACTCTGCCGCTACCTGCTGACACACCGAGCGTGTTGCGGAGGGCTCCAGAAGACGTGGCTGTAGTTTGCACAATATATGGCAAGTGTCACCCGGCCTCAGAAACCCAAAGCAGGGAGATAGCGTGGCGCGGGCAGACACAACTGGTGCAGCAGTGACGTCGGGCAGAGATTCCAGCCCTGGCACACGGCTTGAAGGCCAAGGTCAGGGCTGCTCACAAAAGAGCTCGGCGGTTTTCAGGGGGGAGAAAAAACAACCTCAGTATCTCTCTTAGGACTATAGGAAGAAATTCACTGTCGTTTCAAGAAGGGTTCTTTAAGGAAACGAACAGAATCTATTGAGCTCCTGCCACATGCAAATATTTCTGTAGAGTAGGAACTACAATTTTGCAGTGCAAGCACCTGTTTGTCGATAGTTGATTTCACCCAACAACCCAGATTTCACAACATACCCAGAAAACCAAGGGCAATCATGGATAAGAGAAAAGTCAACCACTTCTCATAACCCACAGAGAGTGTTTCAGTCTCAGCAACAGACGGCACACGCTACCCAAAAGGAGCCAAGGCACAACTGCCCCCTGCCCAAGACTTCTGACTCTGAAGACAGACCACAAAAAAGTATGTTTGCTGCTTTATCTGCACAGCTTCTGCAGCCCATACTGACCCGCTCAAATAAGATTAATTCATGAAGCAGTTCACCATGCTACTATAACATGATGCACATTCCTTACGTTCCCTGTTTCCCATCAGTCAGAAATAACTGAACAAACACAACTTCCGCCTCCTTCACTCTTAGATTTGACTACATTCTCCATGTTAAAATTACTCTAACAGTTGCAGCAGAAGAACCCCTCAGACCGAAGTGAAAGGCTGTGGCGTTGTTCCCTGCGCGGCCATGCCCCAAGGGCTGGCACAACCTCCTCGTGGCATCAGGTCACTGCCTGCACTGTGCAGGGTCGGTGTTTGCACCAGTGGACTTGGCACCCGCTCTGCGATTTAGCTGCCTTGTCCAGAAACATGTCTGCTAAAGCACAATGCGGTGGATTTGTAAACACGGAGACTCAGCCAGGCTGGCCTTCAGAGAATCCCTAACTAGGATTTGCCCGCCCACCCACGGCGGCTGCCACACGCACCCCAGCTCATCCCAGCCCGACCAGCCATCAGCTGGGAACCCCCGGAGCAAAGCACACCTTGTCCTTTGGGGAAAGTGGCTGGTGGTTTCGCACCTTTACAACGCTGTATCTAAAAACCTGCCTGGCCATACTGCTCGAGAAGGTGCTGAGACGTGAACCGAATAAGCACTGCGCACAAGCTTGGATGACACAGAATCCTGTCCAGTCATTTCAAGTACTGCCATTTCTGAGATACTGTGATGTTATCAGTAGTAAATGTTACCTTTAAAATGGCATCATCTCTGCATGACATTTTCAAACACAGTATTAAAAATAACTGGCTTCCCGTCAACGGAGTCACATGGCTCCTGCCTAGACAAAGGTCCATGATTCCCACCAAGGTGCAAGACTCACGTTTAGCTGAGAGCAGGACTATTCGTTTCAGGCACAACTGTCACATTCTCATTTTGCTGCCACTGGCTTCAGCCAGAGCTGAACTGAATCTTCAAACCACAGCCACTAAGCTGCGCTGATTCAGATAACAAGGCCTGCACGGAAACGTTAAAGCATCCCATCTGTTAAAAAGCTTTGAGCAATTCCATCTATAAACACACAGCCTTGTACACGGAATTTATTTCCTTTTTTCTAAATAGCCTTGAATATGTTTCTAAACTGACCGTGCCTTGTTTTCATATATAACTGCTGGAGGCGGAGCAGCAAGATAGCATCTCTGAGAGAGCAGAGCATGGCGCAGAGTGTGAACAACAGGGACACGTCCGTGGTAAACACATATGGGAACCTGATCTTCATTGGATTTAAATAAGCATTAGCAGATGACAACAGGTTTTCCAAACACCCCTGGCAGTGAGGGCAGGCTGAACTAGCGCACCCTCAGGAGAAGGTCCTCCCACAAACAGCTCCCAGGTGCAGCAGCGTGGAGCTCTCCAGGATAGGTGGCAACAGCTCAGAGGCTACCTCCCAGCCCAGGGGGCACAAGTAACTTCAACAGCCGCAGCTGCATAAATCCATTCTCAAATCTCCCAAATTAAATTCTCCTTTCTTCTTTTCAAATGCTCTGTTTACATATTTTGACAGTTTATTTATCACACACTGGGTCCCACCCACAGCTGAAGCCCCATCTCCACCAGCCCAGGTCCAGGCAAGCCCATGGCTCTTCTTCCTTTTGCTTTCCTCTCCTGCTCCAGCCTGGAGCCTCTCGGAAGCCAGCTGCCGTTTGCCTCAGCACCCAGGGGACAGTCCCAAAGAGCCACCCTGACCCACCCCATGCCTAGTGACAGGATGGGATGGCAGAGACCACATCATAACCCAAACCACTAGGGAGTCTCCTGGTTTTAATGACCATCATTGGCTTTCACCTTCCAGTCATCCCTCAGAAGCAGCAAATGAGGCTACAAAGGTGAAAGGAGGTGGGTATGCTATACCCGAAATGCAAAGCCTGCGTGAAGGCAAAGCCACTCTGCAGCCTCTCTGTCCCACAGGTGGCCTCTGTATTTTGGATACAATACTGAGACCAAAACTTCTGCCTCGAAAACTGGATCTCCAGCCAGTGAGCTCAGGGAGCAGCTTAAATAAATCAGCTCAGAGAAGATGAAACACTTGGATTTCCCCAGACAGAAGGTATCTACAAAAAGAGACAGCATAAACCTATTGCAAGGTTACTTCAGATGGGAACTCACCTGATCACGAAGCATGAAGGGGACAAAAAGCAAAACAGGAGTAATGCAAGCGAGCTTCAGCCCTGACGAGCACCCCCGAGGTCATCAGCGCTGTACACCATATCGTCCTGGTGACTGCAGAGTCACCTGGAGCCTCCAAGGACAAGACCTTGGTGTCCGTGGTGCACAGAGAGCCCTACTTATTTCCCAAGGAAACAGCCTGCCCTGAGTAATATTTTTTAAGTTAGTTTAAACCACACCATAAGCTTCCACTCTCAAATCCAGCTCCTCTGCTGACAAAAAGAAAATATAAAAATAAAAAATAATGGGATACTTTTTGATCCGTGTATTTCATGCTCCAAGAGATGCTGCCATCACACCAGATAGGGAGTACTGGGTGACAGTCCCCTAGAAAGCATCCTGGCAGTCACTGTGCTTGGCCAGGTACTACAGGCTTGTAGTACCACATACAAACAGTCTGCTTCCATAGGAAGATATTTAGCTTTCCCCCTAATACTAAGCGCAGTGATACTCAGTACACACTTAGGAAAAGACAGTGCAAGTTCCTTGGAGGCTTTTCGCAGCAGCCAGGTCTGAAGTGCAAATTCCCAGAGGTAACAAAACGTCTCCCTGCCTGCACCAGCTCCGATCCCGCTGGCCAGGGCCACCCCTCAGCAGCCCGGGAGCTGGGAAAGGGGACGGAAGGCTGCCAGGGACCAGCAGCCGGCCATGCCATGGCTCCTGCACCTCAAACAGCTCCTGGGGCAGGAGGGCTTTTTTCAGCAGGAATCCTTGTCTTCTCCCAGGGCTTCCCACACTCACGCAACCACAGAGATCAACGTGGAGCAGAAGATCGAAGTTACTCTCTCCATACACCCTTCACATACAGATTAATGTTCCTTTTGTTTTTGCAGCACGTGGATCTTAATGCCAGCACCGCACTTCTAAATTAGATAAGTAGTCCTTGCTCCTGCTCCCAAAGCCTTTGTAGAACAATACCTGCCCCGAGACTTTTCACTGGCAGGGTACAGGGATAAGGGGAGGTCTGCAGAGGCTGGTGGTGGGCCGGCAGGAACAGAGCTGTCTCCAGTGACGGGGCGCAGCCACGGCACCTCATGTGAACCGGCCACTTGGTCCCCGAGGTATCGCCACAAATCTTGTCCAATCAACAAAGTACTGTCACCCCTCAAAGTGAAAACAGCAGCTGCTGGGGGGAGAGATGATAGGGTACGCGCGGTGCTGGCAGGACGAGGACATGGATGGCAATGTCATATGCAGACGCCCTGCTCACCTCTGCGCTCGGGCGAGGAGGGAGCCCCTCTCCAGCCCATGGACATCTCCTCCGCAGCCCGGCAGCAGGACGAGCACCACGAGCCCCATACACCAGCCTTGGCTTTCTAATACAGAACAGAAAACCTCGGGCCCTGCATCCCTGTGGGCACTGCTGGCAGGGTGCTCACCATCACCTCCAGCCCACGGGCAGCTGACCCTCGAGCATCTCAAGGCTCTCAACCCCCTGAGCCACCCCCTGGGGGTCACCCCGAGTTGTGCTGTCTCATTCCGAATGCCAGGCTGTCCTCTCCACCACCCCTAGGCAGGGACCGAGGGGTTTGCCTTCACCCATGCCCTGGAGGAGGATGTCTGCTGGAACAGGGCTTCCCTCGCGGTCCCCCCAGGACCTTCAGCTAACTCCACAGAATCTGATAAGGTACTGCAGAAAGAAAACCAAGGTGGGTGATTTAAAACAACATCTAACAGAACTTCTAAGATAATCAGAATTTAATTTGGCCACAAGAATCCTGCTACTTAAATAATCAATTTTCATCTTTTCTACGTCTCTCTTGCAACAATTTTCCCAAAGAATGCATTCAGTAATGCTCCCTACCTTCACATTTTCTCTTTGCAATGTGCAGAATACATTCATTTTATAGGGCTGTGTTGATGCCTCTGCCGAGGGTGTGACAGTTCATTAGTAAGAGCTTTCTCCTGTTTAGCAAATACGTCTTTTTTTTTAAAGCAATTACACAGTTTGTCACGAATTTTGATTATCCATTCTATAACTTAGAAAATGGTATATGACACATTTCTTATTTATTCGATGCTGGGTTAATATTTATTTGTGGTACCTGTCAAGTTGCATCCAAATGGATCCACAAATTCAATGCAAATGTGGACATTTTAAATTGCTCTTCCAGTAAGCGGGAACTAAATTTATCAAAGCAGACTGTATTTCAAATTAACTGACCACTAAAGCCAAGTCAGGCTTATCTATGAGCTGCAAAGTCTGATGACTGGCCCTTTTCTAAGGGATCTCCAAGACTTAATAGCCATTGGATACCACTGTCCCATGCCTCATTCTTTACACAGGTTGGAAGAAAACCTCCCACATTTTCTGGCTTTTTCAACTCTGATTAGGTCTTCATTTTGAATGACTAGCCTTTGAACTGAACTGGCTGAATAAATTGGATTTTCTCTGCTTTCCAGAGCTGGTTTAGCAACACAGTGAATTCCTGGTGCCGAGGTGCTGCCTTCTGCTGGGAGCCTGACCTCTTCCGAGATGCCAGCAAAACCCACAAACCACCCACCATTATGTTTTACTGACCTCCCGTGAGTTTCACAGACTCTAGTAAACACAGGCTCCCACATTCCTCTGTGATGAGAAAGTGGGAATACAGCTCCACACCTTGCCCCACTTCCAACATGTGCTTAACAGCATTCCTCTTACGGACCACAAACTGCCCCATCAGCTCTGCAGCCAGAGATGGCATCCACCACTGCTCCTGTGGGAACCCATGGAAACCTGTCTGATAATCCCACTCTCCAGTTACTCCACCAAAGAACAAGTTGGTGCAAACAGGGGCTGCAGACCAGAGCGCTCCCTGACCCGCTCAGGCCACCAGTACAACGGGAAGGCTCCCAGCCGGATTGCTGAGGCACGTCAGGAGTCACTTCCAGATGCAGATACTTAAAACGCATAATATTTTCCCCACTTTGCTTGGCAGTGGAATTATTGCTAAGGAAACCGCAAATTCTGCATTTTTATTTCTCTGCTGGATCAAGCATGAGTTGGAAATGGGCAGATGGCAGACAAGGGAGGAAATCCAGCGTGGAAAACCGAGAAGACCACAAACACCACTTCCATTGGCAGCAGCTGATGAGGGAGGCACACCACGCCAGCAAGACCTGCTGGCACAGGCAGCAAAGCAAAAGGCAGCACGGCTGCCCCGGGAGGGTTGCTGCTCCTGTCTCTCCTGCGCCTCCGAGCGGACAAGCACCCTCCTCCTCCCGGCAAAGCACAGCAGCCCTGGGGATGGATGGGGAAGAGAGGAAGAACCAGCAACATCCCGCGCAGGGAGCAGCTCCCACCCCCGGCTCCACAGCATCCCCTCTCACAGGAGGAGGACGCCGGGACTCACCGCAGTGGCTTGGCATCACCAGCTGTGCCAGCTCCGGCACCACACCCTGCTCCCGGCACAGCTGCCAAGAGCCTGCGGTGGGGTTGTCGGGCTGGCCTAGATGGGAACTTCAGCTGGTGCCAGAACTTACTGGCAGAATTGTTTTATTATTAGGCATGTTTATACCAAGACCAAACCTTTGCAGGGACACAGCTGCAGGGACATAAAAATGCTTTGGCTTATTATGTCTGGAAATGGGTATAAGTTATATCTGCAAAATTTCTCTTCTGCTGGCAAACCACTTCTTTTCTAGAAGCGACTTCAGGACTTACGCAACAATATCATCTCCTCATGTCCTCAAAGCAGATCACGCTTTGAGTCATCTCAAAGAGTAAACACGCAAATTATAAAGTTTTCACATATCTATGGTCTTCTTGGCACTCTTAGCCCTGATCTCAGCAACGGAGGCAACACAGAGGCAAATTCCTCAGCATCCCGCAGCAACCGGCTAACGACCAGCCGGGTCCTCCTGCTCCGTGGCCTTGCCTTCCCCTGGCGGCCGCCCTATGGGGCACATGCCCGTGGCTCCCAGCTGCCCACACCTGCGGCTGCGGCAGGATGCGATGGCATGGATGAGCAGCGAGCCGTGCCAGTGTGAACCCTGGTGGCATTGCTCACGGCAAGCCTAGGGCACCCCAGCCCGGCACAGACCTGGGAAACGGTGCCTTGATGCCAGTACACTCTTTTAGTGACACACAGCACGGCCAGCCGCACCCATCGTTTTGGGGGCTGAAAGCGTTTCTCGAGAAATACAGAGGGCAGAACCCTGCAGCAGCAGCAATTGGCTGACCCCAGGGGATCCACATATTTGGGATGTGCCCCCGTAACCACAGACAGCCAAGGAAATCTGCAGACACCCCAGCCCTGCTGGGCAGACACGGCCCCAGAGAGCCGAGGCGCTTTTGCAATCGGTTAAGAGCCCAGCACCCTGCACGCTTCACCCCTGCTTCACTCTTCCAAGCAGGCGAAGAATGAAAGCAGCCAGGAATGGTTTTCTTATAAGCCCACCTGCAAACCAAAACACAGATGCCACATATAATTTTAGGCCTCCCAGCCTTGAGAGTGTTCTCGTCATTCTCTCCTAAGTGAGCAGCAAGATAGTCATCTCGGGACAAAGGCGCCGAAGTGGCCGAGCGCCCGCCTTGACCCCAACTCTTGGAAAGCTGGAGGGTGTGTGGGGCAGAGCGCCATCCTCTCCTCCAGCCGCGAGGGCATGGCTCTGCCCTGCCGCCTGGGAGCAAAGGGATCACTGCTGATCCCAGGTAGTTCCCACAGGACACAGGCAGCCCCCTCCGTTCACTGCAAACAGGAGCAGAGGGACCAGCCCACCACCCTGCTATCCTCAGGCTGCCATCGTATCCCTGCATCCCTGGAGACTTGGGCAACTGTTCCAACTCAGGCCGCCGTTTAAGCACCTACGTGGCAAAATGGAGGGGGAGCCAAACAAAGGGAGAACTGCTGCTCCCCAGACCCCTCAGCCCAGCCCTGTCCCACCCTCCACACGGCTCCAGGGGGAGGATGCTCCATCCCGCAGGTGCCTCGGCACTGTCCCGCTCCGCTCCCCCCTTCAAAGCCACCCTCCGAAACAGCCCAGAACCCAGGGCCTGGCATTCGGCATGGTCTGGGCTGTAAACAAGAAAAAAAAAAAAAAAAATCCCTGACGTGCTATTTTTTTTCTAACCATTTAAAGATGTTCCTGGGGACTCGGGAGCAGATCGGGAAGCAATGCATTTCTTTGCAAATGGAAGATCATGTTATCAGGGAAAGACTTTCCTCTCTGACCACAGGGGACACATCAAAACAAAGCAAATAACTGAAAACCAGAAAATTAAATCCATGTGAAGAGGCTGAGCTAACTGGGATGACCTTACATGTTCTGAAGTGCACGTGCGCGCACAGGGAGAAAGCCCGGAGCCAGCAGAGGAGGGGACGTGGTCCCTGTGTATATCCACGGCTTTGGACCCGAGCTGGACATGTGCCACCCAGACCTACCCTGCTGAACGGAGCCACCACTTCCAGACAGCGGGAGAAGGGATGGGGGTGACCTGGAGGGTTCGTTCTCAACTTTGTGCCTGAGCAGTGAGAAACAGCGATGCCAATTTCGTTGTAGAACATCTGAACAGTATTTGCATGCAATATTTCATTTTCCAGTTAGTGCAGCTAATTGCCACTCAAATGAAAGCAATTAACCTGATCTGCACACAAATGACTTTTCTCCTTTCCTCTCTTTTATAACAGGAAAGAGGAGCTGCCGAGATAGACCCTCCAAACCCTCCCCAACAGCATGTCAGAAAACGCGCGAGCGCTGCTGCCGCCTGCTCCAGATAGGCGGGGAGGGGGAGGAGGCACAAGCCTTCACTAGGAAATTACTGATACAAAAACTTGTGGCTGGACTCGGTTCTCAGGACATGGGCCAAGGTCAAAGCATTTTTTCTGCAATTTCCAACCAGCAAAGAAGCTAATGCAGCTAAAATATGTAACACCAGCCAAACTGCTGAAGGGTTGGTGAGAAAACACTGGAAAAAGAAGTAAAGTATCATCTTGGGAAAGACAAGAAGCAGCCCTCTAAGGCCTTCCCCAACCAGCGAGAACACGGTGGGGAGAAGAAGCAAAGTCCAGTGTTTTCCCACCTCATCCTGGGAACTGACCACGTCCCAGCGACTCTATAAAAACGCATTTTAGGAAATCTGCAGCCTCCCCTCTGGCATTTCTGGGGATTGCCCCCTGACGGCAGCAACTCCGGGAACACCCAGCGGTCTGGCAGCAGGGGTGAAGATGCTGTTGTAACACGGGATTTAACCCTTCCTGGACTCTTCCCAAAGCCACTGGCTGCAGCCAGCCCCAGTTTCTAGTCCCAGCAGGAGCCCATCTGTGCGGAGGGAGAGGACCCTCACCAGCCTGTACCCACCCAGCGCGCACCCACCTCTCCTCAATGACTCCCCAGCGCATTAGAGCCCCTAAGCTCCAGCAAGAGCTTAGCTCTGAGCTTGGCAGGCGATGCCGGCACCCCACATCAGGCAGCCAGCACCCTGGGACATCCCTTCCAGGGCTGCCTGTCAAAGACAGCCAGCTAAAGACATTAAAGATAAATCATTACAAATATGCCTGTGCACAGGGCGCAAGCAGTGGCCAGGACGTGCTGAAGCAGCTCTCCGCACAGCACCACCAGGGCTCTGCTGGCCCAGGAGCACAGCAAACGTGTCCTGGAGGGAGTCCAGCTCGCCCTGGTGCAAACCCGCTGATGTCCACCATGGTTACATACAGTAAAACGTGCCTGGCTGCTCTCCCCGGCTAACTCACAGGACGGCTGCCTGCAGCGCTCCCTCACTCTCACAGCAGAGGATGCCCCCTACAAACACTACTGGTGTCCCAATATCTGGGAGTAAGGACTTTCTAAGCCTTATTTAAGATCTTTTGCTCTCAGAGCTGCTTTGGAAGTGGCTGCCACTTTGCCGCAATCTCAAGCTGCTCACCGTGGTCCCTGGCACCACACAACCCCTTGGCAGCTCCATGCCCCGAGCAGCGTGATGGAGGCAAAAAACATGGGCTTATCCTCTGCTTTTCACTGGGGATTGTTATTTATTTATTACGGTGTGCTCCACTTCACTTTTCGATTGCACAGGAAAGTCACCAGCTCAGGGTGTAATCCACCCTGTGCGGATACCCGAGATGCCTGGAGTGGCGTGGCATCCAATTCCCGCCCCAGTGGGACGTGTGCCTGCCGTCTGGGAAAAGGGCAGCAGCTATAAATACCTGTAGAGCTGGGGTATATTTTTAAGACGATTTCTACTACTGCAAAATCATTCTATCTGTGGTCTGTTTCCCGACAAATCATTCTTACCGCTTCTGAGGACATGTCAGCATTTGACTTATTTTGTTCTCATTATTTAAAAAGGCCTCCCCAGATGCGGGGCTGGGGACTTTCAAACCACAGAGGAGCGCAGGTGACCTTGCTCCTTCTGGCTTCTGCTCAGATTGCATTCAACGGAAAAAAGCAGCAGCAAGAGAGCAGCCCGAGCCGAGCCTGCCATCCCTGCCTGTCCCATCTGTTCCTGCCTGCCACCTGTGCAGCTCCCGGGGAGTGCAGAGACTCCTGGCCGGGTCCCCTGAGGTGACACGCTGCACTCCCGTAACCCCTCTCCTGCAAACACTGTCCTGGAGCTGGACAGGGTCAGGCATCCCTGAGAACAGCACTCGGGTCTGCTAAAGTAAATGGGACTATTGACAGGTTGTAAAGTCCAGCGCAGAAGCACGCTTCTGCAGGACCCTCTCCTAAAACCGAGCACAAACCCCAACCCAGCCTGCTGGGAGCCCAGCTCCGATGGCTGCCAGGGCCCACGGCTGTTCACACAGTTGTAATCATTAGTTCTAAAGTAGAATAAACCACAAACACATATTGCAACAGCTACCGAAGCTGCCTGTCGTGGACACCTTGCCCGGGTGAGCGAGGCATCTCACCACCTCAGTGACGCCAGGCTGCTGGGCTCTCCCAGGGGCGGCTTCTCCTTTGCTTTGACTCGCATCCAGAGCTGGGAGCAGGATGAAGCTGTAGATGGACACGGATGAGTAGCACAGGCAGATCAGCGGAGAAGACCGAGACAGCAGAGGATACAGTGAAAGGGAATATGGATGAAGAACCTCCATCACAAGTCTTTGCCGTGACAACTAGTCAGTTCCTTTTAATGAGCTTACTCATACCACTACTATCGGTAAAAAATAAAGCCAGTCCTGGTCCACACAGTGTGCAGCGACTATCGATACCAGGGCCAGCAGCCCATGTGAGTTAAAATCCCAAAGTAAGCAAACTGCTTTCTTCCACTGCAGGAAAACAAACAGAGCCTGGCTTCTCCCCAGCACGCAGCCTCCAAACGCCAGGTCAGGGCTGGACGAGGTCACTCCAACTCAAAAGCCAGGAATGCTCGTTCATGCAAATGCAGCCTCAAGCCATCTCTCCCCACGCAGGCATACTCCTTTGACTTCCTTCGAGGGAGACATTCCTCACCTTTCACTTGCTGAGGAGGGATTGCTCCATTACTCCCAGGAGGCCCCGGGATGCCGTGGTGCGGCAGCTCTGGCACGGCTGTGCCCAACTGCCTGCCCACAGTCACACAGGGCCAGCCGGGATGCTTGCAGCCCTCAGGCTTTTTCTCAAAGTACATCAGTCTTCCAAACGCTATGACAGACTCACTAATCAAAATGAACTCTGCTCTCCTCGGATGAAGCATAATTGACTCTGTATCTTGACAGCGGAGCAGATTCCGGCATCTGGCCACCCTGCAGCGATAGCCAGGAAAGCCTCCCGCGATGCTGGCACACGGTGCAGAGCGGTGACACTGATGGCTGAGCACTACACCCCCACCCTGGCCAAAGGAGGGTGAAAGGATAAGATAGCCATCAACCATCCTCTGTTTCCTTTTGGGTCCCCCCTGTTGTCACAACCAGTATCTCAAAATGCTGGGAATCATTGAATGATGGAAAATTACTCTGATCTCTACATTTTTTTCCCCTTCCCCCGCAGCAATACTGCTGTGTATCCTGTAAATCCCAACCCCTGGAACACCTCCCTCTCAAAAAGATAGATGCTTTCACCCAGCCAAGAGCAGCTCACCTGCCCAACCAGACTCCAGCATGCCCGGCTGCCAGCTTCCTCAAGGTCCAGGCTTAACTCCCTCTGCATGGACTGCAAGCAGAGGATGAATGCCTCCCACAGCCTCGGCTCTTGGGATTTCCACCAGGATCACAGGATATCACGAGGATCCTTTGCTGTCAGCGCATGAGCGCAGTAAGGAATGAGGCTCGCTGGCTCACGCATCAGCAAAGCTCTCGGTGGGCAGGACACGGCCGCTGCCAGCCACACTGTCAGCCACGCAGGGACACCTCACCTTCCACGGGCTCTTTTTTCCTCAAAGTAAAAGTTATGCTTTCTGCCCACAGCCCAGATCTGAAGTTCACATGGCAACTTCTTTTACAGGCTTTTGCTTTTTCAAGCAAATACAGTGAGACCTAACTTCCCGCCCCTGGATCCCACAACGCTTTCCAAAGGAAGACTCGCCGCTCTGCAACTGCAGCCTGTGAAACTGAGGCCTCTGGACGTCCAAGTGGAGGCTCCTGCCACCCTCCTCACTTAGGTGCTAACTCAAAACTGTGGGTGATGAGCCCATTGAAAGTATATTGTTCTCACCCCTAAGGGTATACATAAAATCTAAGATTTGCTTCCCACTCCTCAAAATAAATGAGCATTTTTATTCAGCCTTATGGCATATGACCCATGTCTGCAAAAGTTCTGAACCCACAAGAACATGAACGTGCTTTTGTGTATCAGGTAAGTTCTTTGTGTCCTCCTACTGTTCACATGCAATGTCAAATCCTAAGTTACACTTTCTATTAACTAATATAAAGCAAAATAAGCTTCTGCAAGGACCTGTACATGTGCCACTATTTGATGCACGAGGTACCTCCTGCAGTGCCCAGGGAGCGCGCTGCAGGACGCCGGCGCCATCAGGGCTCAGAAGAGGAGCAGGGATGGTAGGTGTACGCGCAACACCGTGCTCCACGTGGTACGGCACAAGCACAGCATCCTGCATCCAACAACCAAACCCCACTGAGCAGCGTGCCAGGCCCAGTACAGACTGAGGTACCAACCCCTTTGGGCTGGCTGGTCCACCCTCGTGGCCAAGGATGAGAGGCAAAGGAAGAGGGACCCGGACTCAGTACTGCTCCCACCTGAGGTGAGCTGTAGCAGGGCAGGGACACCCCATGGGTGAATGCTGGATCTCGGTGCCGGTGTGGCAGCACCCTAAGCCCCAGCGGCACGACCCCTCACCACTCACTGCATCCTGCCGGCACACTGGATGGTAACACATCCACTGCTGTCCTCAAGATTTCTTCAAAGAACACTAACAAGGTCAAGATAGTAGTCCTGCAGCCTCACCCCACTCATCACTCGCTGGACCACGAAGCCTGGGCTACAGAGAAGGACTCTGAGCAGGTTACCGATCCCTTTAAATCCATGCTGCTACGTACACTTCCCACGCAGAGGATTTGTAGTTGCCAGAGAGGATCTTCCAGGTGTTCCCTGCCGGTATCTGTACCAGCCTGTGCAGGAGGAGAAGATCCAGGAGAAGAAGCAGAGACTCACAAAAGACATTGCCAGATGTCTGCCACAGCTGTCTGGACAGAAGCCAGCAGGCTGCAGTCTGGAGCTGCCCCTTGACCCCTGGCAGCCACCAGAAGTTGCGATACCGCAGTTTGGTTTGCAATCTAACAACCGTGACAACACAAGGAAGACAGCTGGCAGAGACAGGATGGCATGCCTGCATCAGCCAGGTATTAAGAGAAGACATGTTTGTATCTGCCTCTTAATTGTTTACTGGGCATAAGTGCTCCACTAAAAAGGGAGATAGGACATCTGCCTCTTGTGCACACTGTCTCCTGGCTGTCTTGAGGAAAAGAAAGAGCTGGGAAGAAGCAGAAAACTTTGCCCTTGCTGCATTCCTACAAATATGGTGTAGAAATGGGTTCATCCAAGGAAAGAGGAGATTGCTTCTGGCAAATGCTAACAATAAGAACAAAGAAAGGTGCTCATGCCCTCTGTATCACATCACCAATTTGATGCAGCGTCAAAGAGTAGCCTCTTCCCAGATGACTTTGCAGTGTTTGCTTTGTGTTGGTTTCTGGTGCAGATGTCCCTTTTGGCAGAAAACATTCTTCAAAAAAAAAAAATTCACTGAAATAAACTGAACAAGAGAGCTAAAAGACCATGTCTCACAAACCCTGCAGGCAGCTAGGTTCATCTGAAGCTTCTTGCTTAGCATTGCCTTCTGGCTTATGATGCCATGATGTTTTGGTTTTTTTTCCATTCGCAAATGCATTCAAGACTGCTAACAGCCTGAAAATACATCAGGGGAATGCAGGGGGAATAGAACAAAGCAGGTAAAGCTGATACCTCTCTAGGCACGTAGATCATCTTGCAATATACCAAACACTGAAATCCTCCTTTAAAAACTCACATGTACGCGGAGGTGTGAGGTTTATTGGGCTATTATGTCAATATTTCTGAGAGCTGTTAACAGCAAAGGAGGCATTTGAGGAACAGCGTGACAAGGGGCAGAGGCTGCTCAGGATGTCTACAAACAACTGCAACGCCATGCGTTCACAGGTGACACTCATGAGTTACTGTGCACCAGCGGAACTGCATCACACCCGCCCGGTGCCCCTGCAGAGGAGCATCCGCTCCCTCAACCCGCCCTGGCTGAGGTGGGCTCCCGCCTGCTGCCCTGGGGAAGGTGCAGCCTGGCAGCTACCAGGGCTGCGGGCCACCAGGCTGAGCCCCAGGCAGCGGGGACGCAGTCCCAACCAACACCACAGCCCCACCTGAGAGTATCTCATTGGGAAAGATGCTCCCAGGCCTCATGCTGAGTGTCCGTGCAAGGGGGAACTTCATTTTAATAGAACCATAGAATAGTTTTGGTTGGAAGGGACCTTAAAGATCATCTAGCTCCACCCCCCTGCCATAGGCAGGGACACCTCTTATCACACCAGGTTGCTCAAAGCCCCGTCCAACCTGGCCTTGAACACCTCCAGGGATGGGGCAGCCACAGCTTGTCTGTGCCAGTGTCTCACCCTCACAATGAAGAATTCCTTCCTAATATCTAATCTAAATCTCCCCTCTTCCAGTTTAAAGCCATTACCCCTTGTCCTATCACTACACTCCCTGACAAAGAGTCCCTCTCCAGCTTTCCTGCAGGCTCCCTTCAGACACTGGAAGGGGCTATAATGTCTCCCCTTCTATTCTCCAGGCTGAACAACCCCAACTCTCACAGCCTGTCCTCACAGCAGAGGTGCTCTAACCCTCTGATCATCTTCGTGGCCTCCTCTGGACCCTCTCCAACAGGTCCATGTCCTTCTCATGTTGGGGACTCCAGAGCTGGATGCAATACTGCAAGTAGGGTCTCACCAGAGCAGAGTAGGGGGGCAGAATCACCTCCCCCAACCTACTGAGGGAGGTGCTTTTCTATATATTTCCAATGTTTAACTGTTAGACTCATACAACCGCTGCACAGATCTTTGGGATCTACCAGAGCAGCTCAGAGAAACAAATGGTTTTTACTAGAAGTAGTAGGAAGTTATCCCGCAGAATAGTTTTCTTTCAGCAAATGCTCATTTGATAAATTCAAAAATGTTCCACAGGATGATAAAATAATATGGGTTTTTTTCTCTCTTATATTTAACTTTGTAATTTTAGCCTACAATCACAAGCAGGAAGTATCCATTTCAAACTAAACAGCCTACCAAAGCAGCCCAGTGGACAGCCACCAGTGAGCGTGCCAAGTACAGACTGAAAGCCAATTAGAATAACAATTGCCGATATAGAAATGGCAAATTAGGACAGTCATTTTTAAATCAGCAGTATATACAATATGAATGAAGCTCAGTGCTAAGAAAAAATGTAATTAAAATGAATGACAGAAAAATACAGAGACCTGAGCTACCACTCTCTATCACAAATTATTTTTAACTCTGTGAAATGAAACTGCTTTCACAACACCAAAACCAAGCGTTCCCAAGCAACTAAAAAAATTTCAGTATTTTAAGGAATTTTGGAATTTCTTCCTGCAATAAACGGCAACATTTCTTCACAGTTCAGGAGCATGCTTTCCTGCCCATTCCCATGCACAGACCGGCTTCTGATCAGCACAGGTTTTCCCTGTGCTTTTCCGTTGAGCCGCCCATCTGAAATTTGCTGTCAAAGTACCGCGTGCCTTTATCTTTCTTTCGCCTGAGAGACGCGAGTCAAAGGTGCCACCCTGGCAGGGACACAGAGCGAACTGTTGTCTCCTGCCCGGAGCCAAGCGTGGCCTTGGAGGGTCCTCGGAGCGGAGGCGCGGGGAGTTGCGCGTCAGCCGGAGGGGCTGCCCAGGCAGACGATGGCATTCAGCGTTCACTGCCTCGCTACACTGTTTTTCTGCTTTAATTCTTGCCGGGACTGTCCCATGCCTTCCTCGATCTGAAGCAAGGGGGCAGAGGCAGAGATTTCCAGGAACTGATGGCTCCATGCCACGGGGACAGCCTGGCAGCAGCAGCGCGCTCTCAACACCAGCACCCACAAACCCGACAGAGGCTCGTGGGCTCTTCGGCACAGCGTGGCCCCCGCCCCGCGCTGACACCTCCTGTGCCATGAAGACTGCAGGTGCTTTCAGAAGCAAGGTGACAGATTGTCACCAAGCGTGACCACGCTGCCAGGTGCCTGCTGGCAGTAGCACTGTCCTCCCCGCTCCGCGTGCAGCGGCAGCCCCAGAGGAGACACGTCCCAAGGGAGAGGGTGATCCTGCGCCGGGGGCTGATGCCCGTCCCCACAGTTTCTCAAGAAGGAAACATGGGTGGAAAGGCACAGCTGTGCACCACTACCATTTTCCTTCAGATACAGCAATATGAAAAGCCACAGGTTCCTACGGAGGCTAGAAAACATGCTTTATCTCTCACTTGCAATCAGTATTTTGAAATACATTGCCCTTTTGACCGCAGAAAAAGCACCAAATGGCTACCGATTTTTAACAGTCTCTCTTAGGTTGAAATGAAATTCTCAGAACAGGAAAATCAAAAGGTTATACTATAGACCAGCTCCAAGAAGTAATGCAGAACACAGTTAGCATCTGTGTAACAAATAAATACCAGTGAATACCACAAACAGCAGAAAAGATGTAAGAGCTGTACAAGCAGGAGAATAGCTGTCATGGACAAATCCTTTACTGCTTCCTACCCAAAAGCCCTCAGTACTACAAGACAGAGCACAAAAAATGCCTGTATAACTCAAACCCACCAATACCATTACAGCTTTTTATGTATTATTTCTTTGGTGAAATTTTCAGAATTCTCAGTCACTATTTTCTATGCCAAGTATCTTGTAGAGCTTATCCTTTCATTGCACCCAGCACTTAAAAGAAACTGAGGGTGCGGGGGAAGTAATCACTGTTGATATCAAGCATGAGACTTTGCAACCAGTTTCCAGAAGGTGTAAGAGCTCAGAAATTCAAGACACGGGGAGAAAAGGATGGGAAAGCATGTCAGAGGATGGGGGGAATGCCTGGCCTTGAAGAGCCTTATAATGAACAGATGAAAATGCAAATAGATGTTTTGTGCTGTAAGAGCAGGGGGGCAGGTCCCACAGAACCACACTGTACGTGTATGCCCTCCATTGCCATCCCTTAACAAGGTGATGCATGTCCCCTTCCCAGCAGGTAGGGAGACCTGGAGAGTCAGCAAGAGAGGGAAAACATGGAGGGATGGATAGAGGAAGCAGGGGGAAAAAGGGAGAGCGTTTTATGATACTTGGTATATGCTATAGAAACACTAGGAAAATTCCAGAACCAGAATCAATCGAGCAGAAGGAGCAAGGTGGAAAATAAAGAACACTGAAAATGGTTATTTTTCCTTCATTCATTGGCAGGGACATAAATCTCAATGTAACGGCACAGGAGAGGGCTGTGCCAGCCCCTCAGCAGAGCTCTGCACCACCTTCACGACCGTGCTCGGGCTGCTGCATCAACCC
Organism: Chionis minor; assembly: GCA_013398295.1. Taxonomy (NCBI): domain Eukaryota; kingdom Metazoa; phylum Chordata; class Aves; order Charadriiformes; family Chionidae; genus Chionis; species Chionis minor. Next base: position 696,877 of record VZSF01009458.1, on the reverse strand, counting down.
AGCTGAGGACTGAGTACTGACACTTTCTTAAACGCCCATGGGCTCAGCCAGTGACAAGGACAAGGACCACAACCCTTCCAGTCTGGAGTGTTTTCTGGGCATCTTCAAAGAAAACCAGCCCGTCTGTGTGTTACGCCTCCAGGACCCAGGCCCCCCGATGCAGATTTCAGTGTGCACCCAGCATCAAGTCAAACACCCATCGTTAGAAATAGCCGCTTGCTGCCCTCCCACCACTGCGGGCTGAGTCTAGGTAACTAGCTGTGAAAAACCAATTTAAATGAAAACTAACTCACAGGAAAGAATAAATAAATCAGCATCCTCAAGAGGAAACAAAAGCAAGTCAACCAGCTAAGCATGGAAGAAAATAAAAAAGCTTTGGCTTGCGTGCCACAATCCTTCAGAGAGGATGTGAAGGAGCACGAAGCAAGGAAAAGGAACCACAATCTCTGTGTCCCAGCGCTGGGTGACCCAGCCATGGGGGAAGCCAGCAGTGCCCATCTCTGCCGATCTCCCTGGTCGTGAGGGGTATTCCAGCTACCCTGCCCCACCATCTCACTTGTTTCACAACCTTAATTCAAGCCAGGACAGCTAAGTGTCTTGTCATAGTCCAGTAGCGTGCCAAGTCACTTTTAAAAGAGTCCCAGGTTCTCTAAACCAGACACAGCACTGGTGTGGGACGGGCGCCTTGTGCTGTCTTTACAACAGCCTTTTCGTGCCTGTCAGTAGGGAACCTATGAAAGCGGCTTTTCATTAATGTTGTATGCTGGGGAAAGCTCAGCTCTAATCCCTCCCGAGCTTTGTAGGGGTCTTCTGCTTCATCCCCCTCCACATTTTGGAGGTTTGAAAGGCAGCACCGCTGGCACAGGCAGGCAGCCGCCCGGCCCCGTGCTCCAGAAGCCACTCGTGACTCAGCCGTGCGCCACACGGAGCTGCTTCTGCACAGGGAAGTGGAATGCTGGTTTGGCACAACTTGGCTGCAAGAGCTTAGCATGCAGATACAAACCCTGCGGATCTACAGGCTTTGAACCAGCGGCCTGATCCAGCAGCTGCTGAAGCAAGGGAGCCCATCGGCCAAGTGCCACAGGGTCTGGGGTCCCCTCTTCCACCCCGGGCTCCCCCTGGGGCTGTGAAAAGCCTGACAGTTAGCAGTGACTGAAGACAGCTTGACAAGCACATACACGAATTCAAGATACTTTTCAGGCATGTCCTAGGAAAGAGTTCTCCTACTGTAAACTTGCTGGGATCTCTGTTGCTACCTGGAGAATAAACTGCTAATTTAAGGCAAAGTCACTCCTGGTGAATAACAGCCATGCAAGCTGGCCTGGCACGACATGAGAACACAGATGACTGTGATTTAAGCATACACCGCTGAACTCACTGCTACCCATGGCTCGCCTAAAATATGGAAGTGATCAGGAAAAATATGAAATCCAAAGTTTTCCAAACAAGATCTGACAAGAGATCAACCAACCCTGTCCCCTACTAAATAACAGAGACCAGAAACAGGCGTTTCCTGGTGAAGATGCAATGCTCTGAAGACAGCATTCGTTTGCCCCACGAGGGCTCATAGCTACGCAGAAACATCAAAACATGATGCCCAAAGTCTCCTGAAAAGAGCAGAACCTCAGCTGCACCTCGGGAGAAGGACCTGATTCCAGTTGAGAGCACTGGTAACAGGAGCGCCTGATGTGTAAGTTTAAAGAAGAAAAAACAGTAACTGAAAGGTGACGAGGAAGAAATGTTTGTAATGCTTTCTCTTTGAAAGGTGATGAGGAAGAACTGTTTGTAATGCTTTCTCTTCTGCTTTTATCAGGAACCATCAAAAAGCTTTAGCACGTCAATGACGTTCCCAGCCACCTGAGGTTCACCATCCACGGATCCGTACCAGTAGCTGCGGCCACGAAGCTGGCCAGAGGGACAAGCTTCAGAAAGAGCACTCTTCCACGAAGGGCTTGTCTTCAAAAGAAATATTTACATAATAGTGCCTTCCGCCTGTGCAGAAAGGTCATACTGACAACAGCAGATGGGAGGATCATCCCCTTCCCAAGGGCTTTGGAGTCCCACCAGGGATGAGCTGAGGGTGCCCTGGACCTCTCCTGGGGAAGGGGATGCCAGAGCAGCGCCCAGGCAGGCACCGGGCAGACGACGGCTGGGAGCGAGGGCAGCCCAAGAATGGCCTCCTGCCTCGTCTCATCTGTTAGTGTAATAACCTGCCCTTGATCTCTTTATCTGACTCTTATCTCCTTCGGTAGGTAGAAATTATTACAGGTATTATCTGTAAGCGGTATCACAATTACATAGCTGGCCACAAAAAGATTACATAGCCATTATGCCAGGTGATGCATAAACACATGGCGCTCGCCCAAGCTGATTACAACCGAACCGAAGAAAGGAATCTGCAGGTAGGTGCAACCAGCACACACAGCGATACCAAACAGGCAGCAGGAGTAATAGCAAATGCCACTTAAAAAAATCTGAAACTACATGGACAGCTAGATTTTTCTGAGCCAATTACCCTGTAAATTCATTATCACCTTTGTTTCCATTGCTTCAGTAATAGCTCCTTCTTTGATTCCATTTTAATTTAAACTACCTACACCACTTACCCAGTGCTGTGTTTTGGTCTTACAAGTCATTTTGACACGGTAACCTTGGATTTGTTCTATCAATGCTGCGTCTCACCCTTAAAACAGGTTATTTAGTCACTTCAAAGACTGCTTCTAATAATTATGCAATAACCAGAGCATAAAGACAAATAGCTATGAGTCCACAGTGTTACAAAAGCTTGATTAATTTGCTAATTATACGTAATCATTACTGGCACAACTACGCACACCATATCAAAAGCTTTAAATCAAATCAAAATGTGTTAATGCCTACTTTGTTTTCTCAGCAATGTTTCAGTGCCTCTAAACCCAGACAAATCTCCCCCTCTGCACACCCAAAGGGGCCGGCAGCAGTTACGGATTTGCATGGGCGCTGCTCCAAGCACCCGTCCCACCCCGGAGCACTCTGCACCGGGGAACCACCGAGCACGGCAAGAACGGCTCCTGCTGAGGGGGAACCTTCATTCGGTCCCATCGGTCGGATCTGTTGGCCTCCGAGGCAGCCCCCAGCACTGACAGCATTCGTTTTATGAGCTGTGCATGGTGTATTCTGGACCGAGGTGGAAGCCAGCACCTGATTTTCCATTAATGATCCTTCAAGCAGTCCAGCCCCACTTCAGAAGTAAACTCTTCTACTATGAACCCCAAACCCTAAATTGATAGTAGTCTACATGAAGAGAAAATGTAAACAACTTCCCCAAAATGTTAAGAAACTGTTTGTGCTTTAGTGTCATATATGAAGGAGTGGGGTGTGTGTGTGTCTAACTTCAAAAATACGGACCTACACCTGACCCAGACTGCACCGGAGCAGAGCTGGGGTTGTGAAGAGAGGTTCACCTTGGAGGGAAGTGATATGGTCCCTCTAAGCACAAAGTAGGACTGTTCAAAAAGGGAAAGAACTAGGAGCAACGCACCTTAAAATGCTCCTTATTCATCTTCAAAGAAGACTGGGCTGCGTCGGCAGCTGCCACTGCCAGCGCTGCAGCGGCAAAAGGCCAGACTACATTTTCCGAGGCTAAGAGGGTAAAGCTTTCCGTGCAATGCCACATAGGGCAGGAACTTAAACCTAGCACTAGGAGCTAGCAGGGGAGTACAGGTCCAAAGCAGACCATCCTTCAGCGAGGGAACTTTAGTATAAAGCATTTTAGCTCCCATGACCCTCTTTCCATATGAGCGCTGCTGCCTGGGAAGCTGGCACACGATCCGCTGCCATCAGCTCCAGCTGCAGCAGAGGCTGCTGCGTTGCACTGGCACCATTGCTCATCCAGGAGAAAATCAAAAGCCATGGCAATTGATAGGCAGCACACCGTAAAGTTAATGGAGACTTTGCTAAGATGAAACACAAACCTGGCAGCAATTCACCTGTACAGCTTTAGACAGACTACAAAGGAGCATTCTGCTTTCCTTACAGCATTTTAAAATTGGATCCGAGCACAGAGGGGTATAAACACTGTCAGTCCATCGCTCACTCGCAGCAGCTACATAATGCTGTATGAGCAACAGAGTTCAAAGGAGACGATAATGGCATTTTAAAAGCTCTCTGTGCTAGCTCCCACTCCACTGATCCCTGCAGAAGTCTGCCAGTGGGAGCCCGAGCCACCTCAGAGCCGCTGTGCCAGGGGAAGCGGGGACACGGGCAGGCTGAACAGAGCCACACGGAAGAGGATACAGCATCTGCCACAGCAATACGGGAATCACCTCTTATCTTTAAGGCAAGGCTCAGGCAAAATTTACCTGCTGCCCAGGTCCAGCCTGCTGCCCACCACGTAAACCCAAACCTGTTCTCCTCACTGCGACATTCCCGATCTGTGCAAGATTCTATTGCATGGGCTTCACAGGCAAACAAACTGTCCCAAGGCTGAGCTTCTGCTATCGAGAACCTGCACCATCCACTGTTAGCATTTGGAGAGCTGAACTTTTCCAACTTTACTCGTCCCTGCTCACTCTGCATTGATTTCAGCAGAGATTTATCCAGACTCCAGAGGAAGACACAGGGTACACACAACTCCTGCCACCACTACGACACTCATTTGGACCTTTCCTTACTTTTATCCAGTTTTTTTGCCAAGCCCTCACCTTCTTCATAAAAGCCCCAAATAAAGTGTTGCGTGGATGATACTTACTACACTGCACAAATAAAGCTGTGAGCAATTTACAGTAGCAAAACAAGCACAGAAGAAGCAGGAGCATGATGCATTTGCCCTGCGCTAATTTAAAGGGAAAAAACTAATTGTTCATTTCAATCTTTGTTCCCAACGCGCAGAGTACCACAGGGTGAGCACGTGGATGTGTAACTCCAGTAACACAAACCCCAGCTGAGGCCGTAGAAACCACTTGTGGCTGGGGCTACCTCTGCGCCAGCAGAAAAATCCTTTTGCATTCCTGCTCTCCCTCCCGTTTCTATCAGCTGCAGCGATCCTCTCACGCAGTAACACATCTTGCCACGATAAAAGGTGATGATGCGGTATGCACACTGTTTGGGCATACTTATTTTACAGAGAACAGTGAATCTCCTTTTTTGAGGTTAATCCACTAAGAAAAATGACTTCTAATCGAATCCTTCTTCTCAAACACATGAACGTTTCCTCCTTTGCTGTATTCCTAAATACTCTTCTATTTCTAAATACATCTTCTATCTGTACTTAAAACAGAGGTTCAAAGCACACACACAGCGTTTCTCTGCCTATATGTTCCGCAGTTCGGGCACGTTCTGCCGAACGAGCTGGCGGTAGAGCAAGGTGCAGGGAGAATTTTAACTCCATCTCAGGATCGGTCCGTGCTTGAAGCCCAGCGCCCCGGTTCCCACATGCTTACAGCAGCCGAGAGAAGGGGGATAACAGATGGGTAAAGAAATGAGATAAATGCATGAGCAGGTGGCGGACAATGCTAGCGGTTTAGCGCAGTATTTCTGGCGCAATCTGGCAGAACAGAGGTGACAGCATTTTGGTAAGAGGGAAGGCTCTGACAGCGGAGAGGTGAATCAAGCCGGGGGTAGCCGGGACAGGGGCGGGCTGAACCCGCGGCGTTTGCCGGGGCAGCTGCGGGAGACGGCGGCGCGGGATGCCAGCGGGATGCGGGTGATATGTGGGATACGAGGTACGGGATGCCGACGCCGGCAGGACGCGAGGTATGGGATGCGGGATGCTGATGCCGGCGGGACTCGGGGTACGGGATGCGGGATGCCGATGCCGGCGGGACGCGGGTACTCACCGGACGTCGCCGTAGGCTCCGGTGTAGCCCTCGGCCCAGGGTCCCAGCTCGCTCTTGATGCAGGCGGCGGGGGCGGCGAAGGTCGCCCGGCCGGCCGGGAACCAGGCGTCGGCGGGGAAGTCGGCGGTCTCGGCGGCCGGCCCCCGCCCGCAGGCGAAGGGCCCGGGGGGCGGCTCGGCGCAGGGCCCGTAGAGCTGCCCCTCCTCGGCGAAGAAGGCGGGCCAGGGACCCGCGGGGCCCGGCGGGGCCAGCTCGGCGCCGTAGCGGCACGGTCCGCC
>VZSF01009458.1:602731-689649 GCA_013398295.1 Chionis minor | reverse complement strand
CGCGGCCTCGGGGCGAGCGCCCGGCCGGTCGGAGCGGGGGCGCGGCCGCGGCTGTCCCCGTTCCCCGGCTTGCGGCGGAGGGGCCGGTGGCCCCGTCCCGGGCTGGCCCCTCTCCCGCTCCCCCTCCTCCCCAGCCCGCGGAGCGCGCGCAGCTGGGCGGAATTCGGGAGAAATTCCGCTCCTTTTCGTTGCGCGCTGGCGCGGGCGGTGGGCAGCAGCGCTCCCCGGCTGGGCCCGGCGGAGGGGGGGGGGGGGGTCTGTCTAACCCGGCACCCGGAGCCCCTTCCCGCACCCTCCAGGGGTCCAGGCGCCCCCTCCTCAGCAAGCGGGAGAGTTTGCGCCCACCCCCCTCTGCCCCGCAGCTCGCGATAACAATCCCCGCTCGCCACCAGCGGGACGCGGCGGGTCCCTGCGCCTTGTGTCACCGCTCCGGTCCCGAAAAAGGTTGAAAGAGACCAAACAGCTGGCAGACGTGATTAGTGTAGGACCTACCGTAAACAAGACTTGAGCTCCCCTTGGTGGTCCCGTAATAACAGTCTTAAAGCAACTTCTAGTAGGCACCATTCCCAGGCAGCCTGGTAATGGAATCACCCTCATCTTAGATAGGTTAAAATAAGCCCATTAATTTTAACCCCTTTGGAGACAACAGGGAAAAAAAAGTAATAACTTGCTGCAAATGGAGAAGTGGAGCCAGTCAGGAAAATGAAGAATCACGTCCAGTCTTTTAAAAGCATTTTTACAAGCCGTAGAAGATAAAAATAGAAAACTAAACGCAGCCAAGCAAAATTTGGCAGTGTCCGCCATACTGCCGGAGCGGCCAGAAAGCCCTGCCTCCCGTCGGGAAAGTGGCCGGAGAAGGCGAAGGGCTGGTGCGCAAGGTGGGGATGGCCTCGCCGCCCGCCCCACCGGCCTCGCCGTTCCCTGGTGCCGGGGGGGGACAGGAAAGCGACAGGCAGGGGCTGCCCCCCACCCTCAGGCTGTGCTGGGCCCAGGACTGTGCCCGGCTCTCCCTGGCCATCAGGGAGGAATTATGGAGAAACCTCGTAGGCTTTCAGTGAGGATGAAACACCATGTTGGTTTTTAATGACAAATAATAGAGCCCTTAAAATAATAAAGAAACACAGCTAAACCCTAAAAAGGTAAAAATAGAGGGAGATGCTGTAAAATATGTGGAAAGTGGCTATTTAAATGCTCAGTGATCCCACCTGTGTCACTGGAGAGGGGCCCAGCTGGAGCTGGGTGCGGGCTTCTTCGCTGCAGGTGGCCCAGGAGCCGCAGCCGGGTGACTTGGGCGCAGCCCAGCCCCGCGGTAACGAGGAGCCGCAGCCCCGCGTGTGCGGGAAGGGAAGGCGAGACGGGAGAGGATCAGAGAGGTGTTTCGAAAGGAGGCGAAGAAGCCCGTGGAGACAAGGAGGATGTCTGCGTGGCCAAGTGTTAACCACATTACAAATTGTTCTTCACGTACCCACGTGGGGAAGAGCCTGTGTGCAGGATAGCGTTTCATGGGGTAGGCGAGAAGTGTCTCCTGCAGGAGCATGGCTGTGTGCACCGCTTTTCAAGAAGCTGGTGTAAAGCCTTAATTGGATTTTCTGCAAGATTAATACCATTAGTTCAAAGAACTTTTCTTTTTTTTCCTCTTGGGCATAAATAAGTGTACAAACTCCCTCTTCCTACCAGCTCCTAGCAATACTGACAGTCTAGCTTTACTGTAATTCAGAAACCACAGCAAAAACCAAGAGGCACAAACCCAGGACTCACAACTGAATCTTATTATGGTATCCCCTGTAAATGATGCAAAAAACCCCTCCACCCGTCCCAGAAAATTAGCTGTTGCCACAAATCCGTACAGATATCTGCCAAGTGGATCTGGATTCCAGTATCTTTGCTCTTCCAGCCTCTAATAGTTGTCAAGCCTCTGGAGTGAAATATAGGAACTCTGGAAAATATCAAGGGGAGGATTCTCATGATTAGCATCACGAAATGTATTGAAAAAAGCTGAGGATTGGAGATGTAGTATAATATCACTCAAGAAACAGATGGCTTTGTGTTTTAAGCAAAAAGTGGGTTATTCACACATGTGATTCTGACAAGCCACAAAAGAACTTGGTTTGACATCACCATTGCCACCAAGGAAGAAACATTCCCAGTTCATATGCACTGAAAAGACCAGGAGCCATGAAGACCTCGGTACAAGTTAGACTTTTTATTTTCGAATTGCCTTTTCTGTCTGGGATCGGATCTGTTTGGGTCTTTGCATGTGTCTCCTGGCTCTCTGTCTCTCAGGTTGGTATTTCTCCCGCTGCTCCTGGTGTTTTCCTGGCCTCCTATCTTTGCAACATCTGCGGGTCCAGAGATTTTCCCACAATCTGAAGTTTGCTGCCGGCGTTTGGGAGACGCTAATCACAACAGATGCGCATAAAGAAAGACTGCAAAATGGTTTATGTTCTCCGCAGTTTACAGAGCCAACACTTCAGCTTTGACTGATTGTCTATGTGGTTAAGATGTATTAGTTTAGAAGCAATTTTGTGATTAGATCTTCACATAAATTTGAAGAAGCTGGTAATTTTTCTTTTCCTTTATTTATTTATTTATTTATTTATCTATCTATTTATTTATTTATTTATTAAATTTATTTCCTGAAAAGGCATCTTGTGAGCGTTTTGTTTTCCTGGTATTCGCCTGTTTCTTTTAAATATTATTAAATATTAATGGATTTTCTGGATGTGGATGTGTATGTCTGCGCATGATATTTTTTAAAGGCTTCATGTATTTTAATCCTTATACGTGGTTGACGAAAAAAAAATCTGTACCGCTAATGCACAGAGAGTGTTTTACTTGCAGTTACTATCTTACAAACACTAACATGTAACTTTCTTTAGTGTTTCAAAGTTCTTTTACTAGTTTTATTAAAGCTGAGTTAAATCCTTTCTATAAAATCACTTTCCACAGTTTAGAAGTCAACCACAATCTCAGTTTACATCTTAAATTCTGAGTCCTATATATTTAATACAGTTAAATAGAGATTGTCTATCGAAAGTCCAGGCAAGCTAAGCTGTAGTTTTGATTATAAAATTAGTGAAAAATGAGCAGCAGTATGAGCCTACGCATGTTTCAGAAAAGTGCCTTTCTCGTAAATGAGTCTGCTTTTCTTTAGAGCGAAGTTGAAGAACGTGTTATGGATTGTTTGCCTGGACCTTCTGCGCGGCTGCCAGTGGTTGAGGCCAAGGTATTCATGCATTCGATTGCATTTTATTGCTAAAACGTTAAGACAGGCTGAAAGTATTGTTTCACTTTACCGCCTTGCAAATACTGAAGCATTCTTTTCTAACATTCCAGCGGTATTTTGTTTGATTCATTAAATCTTGAGTGTAAGAATTATAATACTTTTTTTTTCTGTTACATAAAATAACATTAAAATCAGCAATTGGGGTGAATGTCCAACGGAAAAGCACTGCAGTTTAAATCACATAAATACATTTGGAGAGACGTACAGACGCACCGACTGTTTTGACAGAGCGAAGCCGAGTGTTGCCTGTCCGGTGGCACCGGCCCCGCGCGGGGCCGAGCTCTGCCCGCGGCTCCCCAGGGGCTGCCAGCCCAGGACCCTGCCCCTCTCCGCATCTCCCCGCCGTCACTCGTTTTTCTGACTGGGCATCTTTTAGACGGAAAATTAGCCACGAGTAAAAAGAGGTATTTTTTCACAAACCGGTTTCATTCTGAGGTACGTGTGGCTTTTATTATAAAATAATGACTCAAAGAAAAAAGCTAGCACTTATCTGCATATTATGTGGCATATGTTCCTGCAGGTTCTGACGGCTCCGTGCTGAGCAAAGGAGAAGGGAAGGGGGGCCAATGGAGTAGGAGGAAGGTGTTGCTAAACCAGGTTGCTGCTGGCGGCTGGGGGAGCCGGCAGAATCTTCAGTGCGTGCTGAGTGAAGCGGCAGCGAGGAGCCGCACTCCGGCGGGGTCCAGCACGGCTCTGCCGCTGGCAGCGGCTCTTCTCTCCATTCCGGCCTCGCCAGGATCTGCTGCCTCAGTTTCCTTTTCCGTTGGGTGGGAAGGAGGCCCAGCTGTTAGTCATGTTTGTTATTCTGCATACGTGAGTAGCGTAGCGACGTGGGAATACCTGGCATTCGGAGAGATGTGAATTTCTGTAGTGGGGTGGAAGAGATAGAAATAAAGGAGATGTTTCAAAAATAAAATACCTGAAGTGCATAAAATAATTCTAAGAGAAACATCACCTCTTCATTTATTTAAAGAGTGGTTTACTGATGTAAATTAAATGCATAATGATTAATTTTTTTAAAAAATTGAGACCCTAGATTTATGTTCATAGAGTTTATAAAAATGAGTTAAATAATTAAACATCGAAACATCATATTATTCTCTGTATTTTCTCCCAGGATCATAAAGAAATTTATGTCATTTGCCTGGTGGAAGTCACTTCACGGGCACCTAAAATTAAAGTTTATTGAAAAGTTAAACCATCATTTCCAAGTGTCTTATTAAGGGTCAGAGGGAATTTTTCATTTTAGTTCATTCAACTAGCCCAATTTCACTAACTCACATGCTCAAAACTGGGAAAGGCAGTTGTGTGTTTCTGTCCTATGGTCAAAATTGGATGTGAATGGGTGAGATCTACCACTTCTAAAATCAGGAAGGTGGCAGGGACCATGTGCAGTTGATGCAATGTGTTACAGGTGGATAGCACTTTATTTATTTAATAAAATACTTTTGTACATTTAAATAACAAAGTTTTTACATACTCAGAATTTAATAGCATTTTCTTTAACTGTAAAAACAATCTTAAAATTCTGCATTTATGTTTTAACTGATTTTAAATGCAGCTTGGTACCCCACACAAATAAGAGGAGTAATCACACTATAATTAAATATTTCATTCACTGTTTTTCAATGTAATAAATGTTAAGAAAAATCTAAAAAAAATAATGCTGGACAAGATACAGTTCAATGTTTGCAGTTTGTTTCTCTTACCTAAATAGTGAATTAAAACTCTTGATTAACCTTCTACTAGCCTGACCTGTGTGGTAGAATGCAAGTTATTTAGGTAACCAGTGAGTTGTATGTGTATTGAATACCAAATAAAAAACAACTGAATGAGGTAACCATGTGCTTTGCTGTAAAACAAGATGTAGGTTTACCAGTTTGTTAGGAATTTTGGGATGGGAAGAGCATTAGTGCAGTGCACTATGTACAGTTGCATGATTTGCAATACAAAATAGACATTTTAGTAAAGGAAGCAATTGGTAAAACCTTAAAGATACTTTTCTCCATCTCTTCATTTAAAAAATCACTTTGAATGTATTTTATTATTTCAGCCATACGTATCTTACAAGTGGTTTCCCCATTAAAAATATTTAAAAAGAATACATTCTTCTTGCCTTGAAGTTAGGCACAGCTTAAAGATATCCAAGAAAATGGAAGCAAACTGTTACTTCATTTACTTCATGTTAGAAATCTTTATGATTACCATACAGCTGGATTTGTTAAACTTGCTCCGTAGAGACCATAGAGACCAAGCATATAATTAGAATCTCTTTGGCTACAAGGCAGTATGCCCCTTACAGTGCTAAAATTAAAAAGCATTTCACATAACCAATTTACTGATGTCAGATTAACAGAAAAATTGCCCAAATAGAATACATGAAAATTTGATATAAAAACCTTGGGGACTTTAAAACCAGCTCTGGGTTAGCTATATTGTTTTCATATAGCTTCTGGTTTATACAACTTATACAACCTTGTTTACCAATAAAAATGTCTAATATTTACTTTCTAATGAGCCTAATGCAAGACCAAATCATTTATATTTTAGTATATCATAAAACATGTTAAAATATGTATTTATCACTCAGATATGAAAAAAGCAATATTACAGATTTTAGTTAATATTTGACCTAAGTGTTCATTTTTCCTTCCCAGGCCCCTGTAGCTTTTTAGTGATTTTTTAGCTCGTCTTTTTATCTTTCCTAAGGATGCTGCTCCCTCTTGTCAGCCATCAGCTTAGCTTTCTGTCCCCGCACTGTTGCCTATTTGGTTTCCAGGAGCGGATGGCTCTTGTTAGCAATCAGTTGGCGAAAGGAGTGAGAACAGATCCTGCAAGAACAAAATGTAAATCTATAAAACATAATTATTATTTTTTGTGTACCGTTGCTTCCTGATTGGTCCTTCCCAATCAGAGGGAGAAGGCATCACCTGAGCTCCAGCACTGCCAGAGGGACGGGCAGGACTTGCTGTGACACATCCCTTCGCTTCTCCGAGAAGGGGCGGCGATTGCTTCCAGTGCCTTGGATGGAAACCCATGTACGGCTTCCTTCGCTGCTGGAGCTGCTTGTGCATAAACACACAGACAAAAGGGATTAAATACTGATTTTAACTCCGAGCTTTTAAGCATGCTTTATCCAACCCACCCATGCATTTCCCAGTGTCCCTGTAGTTCATAGCACTGTGTGCTGCACGGGGTTGGCCTCGGACACTACAGAGCCCCTGAGTGGAGTCAGGGGAGCAGCCGGAATTATTCTGAAACGCAGATTCGCTGGTTCTCTCCCCTTCTACTGAGAACCCACCCAAGCACTCCACATGTTCTCCACCCTCCTGCCACCCCCTCTCCAAGCAAGGGCCTCTTTCCCTCCTCGTCCTCCCAGCACTCTGCCTCCTAAGAAAAAGAAGTAAGCAAACAACTTTTCTCTTTTCATTTTCATGCTTTTATTAATTAAGTGCTGCCAACCTCAAGAAAACAGTTAAAATTGAGAAAAAATTATCTTAAATCCAAAAGTGTGAAGATGTACTAATACTGTGCATCACTGCCCTTTAGAACCCCAGTTGTGTTCACATCTTAATGACTGACCTCACTTGCCCGTGGAAGGTGCTTTAAAAAGCAAATTCAGGATATTGCCAGAAAAATGTGTTACTGACAGTAAGACAAAACCCTTCCCTGTGTTGCTAACACCACTCCAGCTGTTAAATAAGTCCTGCAGACAAACCTAATCTCCTTCTATGACAAGGTGACCTGCTTAGTGGATGAGAGAAAGGCTGTGGATGTTGTCTACCTAGACTTTAGTAGAGCCTTTGACACTGTTTCCCACAGCATTCTCCTGGAGAAACTGGCTGCTCATGGCATGGGGTAGTCTTCGCTGGGTAAAAAACTGGCTGGATGGCCAGGCACAAATAGTTGATGGTGGCCGGTCACAAGATGTGTTCCAGGGCTCAGAATTGGGGCCAGTTCTGTTTAACATCTTTATCAACAAACTGGATGAGGGGATTGAGTGCACCCTCAGTAAGTTTGCAGATGACACCAAGTTGGGTGGGAGTGTTGATCTGCTTGAAGGTAGGAAGGATCTACAGAGGGATCTAGACAGGCTGCATTGATGGGCCAAGGCCAATGGTATGAGATTCAATGAGGTCAAATGCCGGGTCCTCACTTGGGTCACAACAACCCCCTGCAGCGCTACAGGCTTGGGGCAGAGTGGCTGGAAAGCTGCCCAGTGGAAAAGAACCTGGGGGTGTTGGTCCACAGCCAGCTGAACATGAGCCAGCAGTGTGCCCAGGTGGCCAAGAAGACCAACAGCATCCTGGCTTGTGTCAGCAATAGTGTGATCAGCAGGACTAGGGAAGGGATTGTCCCCCTGTACTGGTACTAGTCAGGCCACACCTCAAATACTGTGTTCAGTTTTGGGCCCCTCACTACAAGAAAGACATTGAGGTGCTGGAGCGTGTCCAGAGCAGGGCAATGGAGCTGGTGAGGGGTCTGGAGCACAAGTCTAATGAGGGGCAGCTGAGGGAACTGGGGTTGTTTAGCCTGGAGAAGAGGAGGCTGAGGGGAGACGTTATTGCTCTCTACAACTACCTGAAAGGAGATTGTGGTGAGGGGAAAGTCAGTCTCTTCTCCTAAGTAACAATCAATAAGACAAGTGGAAATGGCTAGGGGAGGTTTAGATAGGATATTAGGAAAAAAATTTTCACTGAAAGGGCTATCAAGCATTGGGACAGGTTGCCCGGGAAGTGGTTGAGCCACCGTCCCTGTGGAGGTATTTAAAAGATGTGTAGCTGTGGTGCTAAGGGCCATGGTTTAGTGGTGGACTTGGCACTGTTAGGTTAATTGTTTGAGTTGAACTTAAAGGTCTTTTCCAACCTAAATGATTCTATGATTCTATAAACATTTCCTACATTCTTTCTGTAGCTTCTTTCTCTGTTACTGATACCGGAGGGGCTTTTGGCATTCTTTTTAATGATATCTACAGATTCACAAAGTTAAAAGCTTGACTCTTCCAGCCTTTATTAGCATTTACCATTTTGAATCCTTACCAAAAAAAAATCAGTTCCCGAAATGCTGTTTTTCATTACACTACCTAAAATGCTTTGACTGTTCTCTCAGTCACAGCACCCCTCAGGAGAAGCCTCAGCAGGACCACACAGTCACCATCTGGGGTAGCGGGCAAGAGGAAGGTGGGAGAAAATTGCCAGTAGCGAGGTGGGCAGACAGATGGATTCTTACCCCATGGAGACAAACACCAGGCAGACCCAATTACCTGCTACTTCTGTTTGGTGTGACAGTGAAAACGTCTCTGCAGAGACTTAATTTTATTCATCTGGAAGGTACACCTTCTCTTGAAATTCAGAGGAGGTAATTCTTCAAGGCAGCTTTCCCTGGCAAGCAGCTGAATTAGATCAGGAGCTTTATAACAGATGAAAATGCTCTCTGGAGACATTATACAATTGCTCATCCCTAGAAAGATCAAGGAGACATTGGCTTCCCAGAATGGGAGGAAGAGGATAGCACAGGGGTTTCTTGCAGTAACTTGCTACACGTTTGTCAGTGTTGCAGTGGAAATGATTGCACCAGAAGATTATTGATATGTGGGTAAGGTGCAGTTTACAACTGAGATGCAAGCTTTGCAAATTTCAAATAGATTCTCATTCTTATGCAGTAGCTGGCTGGAAATTGCCTTAAAGTTAAAATTAAACACTGTGACAAGGAAATGCCAGTAACACCAGCCTATAAAAGATAGTATGTACTGAGATCTGGGGCTGGCCTCCACTGATTGAAGGGGGATTCCCAGTATTTTTAGATGTAATCATACACAGAGCTAACTATATGTTGCAATTGTTTGAGTAATAAAGTCTTTTGGGATGCCTTTTCTAACTGTATTAACTAGGAATCTTTATCTTATTCGCCTTTCCCTTTCGTATGACTTTAGCATGTCAGAGTACGATTTGGCAGCAGAATCTTAGAACCTGAGCAGGTGAGAGTTAGAGTCGGTAGGAACTTACTCCAAGGAGATGACTGCAGGGCTATTCAGTGCAACCCTGTATATTAGAATCTGGCTCAAAATGTCCCATTCTCTGTAGATACAATAGGACAACAGCTATAAATATTCTTCAGGCTGTGCAAACAGTAAATTGAGGATGGTTAGCTATTCTTCAATGCAACTGTCATAGGAAATTAGAGACCTGCTTCTGCCAGTCTGACCAGAGACAGAAAATTTTATTGTATGCAGTCTTCAGTTTCTTTCTAGCATGAAGTCACACATCTTCAGCAAGCTGATTGTGCCCATCTACAGCACACAAAAATGCTTTTAAAACTTCTGCTTTTAAACTAACTGTAAGAAAATTGTTCAAACCTTGTCTGTAAAGTTTCCATTTCAGCTTAAGCACTGAAATCATCATTCTTGTTTCAGTATTTTAGATTTTATGATCAAAATTTCAGGAACCGGAAGTTTCAGTCGCCATCTCATTTCAAATAATTCAGGCCCTGCTATAGCAAATAGGAGTCATATGCTGTTAACTTAAGGCAAAAGAATTGTTATTTTCAAGTCTATGAGGCCTCTATGCTTAAAATTCAGCATGTGTCCACCATGCTTTACTGGATAAGGGCCTTGCACAGTGAGGGAAAACTTATTACCTTCTGTGAAAAGATTTTTCTGTATTTCAGTGTTTTGCAGTGGGGCTTGCCATAGCAGAAAACAATACAAAGAAGGTGTGACAAGCTTTGCTGTTTGGGGCATAAGTAACACAAACAGCATCCAGCACTGACTTGTTTGGCCTCGAGTCCTTCTGCGTGGGAGCTCTGCCCTCGTCTTTTACTTCTGCATTAATTTGCCATGCTCAGGCTTCATCCCCTTAACCAACACCGACCCAGTGAAGCCAATGGTGCTGTTGAAACGTGAAGAGCTCTTTGGTTGAGGAGAATTGTCTGGCATTGCTTCAAGACTGTGACTATTTAAAAACATAATTCTGAAGTACTACAGCGGAAACTTGGACATGCCAGTTTAAGAGGGGTCTGAAGAAGAGCTTGCAAATTAATTCATCTCTCCCTGCACCCACTCCCCTTCATCCTAGCAGTTCAAAAATCCAGATTCAACTCTCCACACTTTTTGCTCCGTGTAAATGGCAACACTCCAGTTTGAGCAGTAGGCTGGGTGCAGATTTGAAGGGTAGGCAAGAGTGTCCAGCTGAAAGCAATGGAGAAAGCAGGAAAATAGATACCATACCATGGTGCAGGCTTCCCCTGTGCTCACCCACATACTCTCCAGGCATCAGTTGATAGCAAGCAAGTTCATTCCCATGGCCACAGCCAGTGTTTTGCCTCTCACTGAAATTGCCATCTAGAGCTATTGGAAAAAGCATTCAAAATAAAAAAAGAAAAAAAAGAAGCCATTCTAATGAACACAGTAGTTTCATTAATATTTACAACTTATTAATACTGTAAAACACTGAACCGCCGGGAAGAATTTCAAATTAGTGTCAGCCCATCAGTAGTATTTTCTGATATATCACCCCCTGGGAGGAACTGGATAGGAATTCCCACCTTCTTTCACAGAACCACCTTTGCTGTGCCCTCCATGCTCCCTGGATATGTTGGCTACCTCCCTTTTGCTGTCACTCTTTTGAGGGGGCTTTTCCCTTTCTCCTGAGGGGAGTAGGTAGGCAGGCAATGGAGAACTGGGATGGCTCTGCCATGGAGGCAGCTGACTGGAGCAGCCCGTGTGGCCAGAATGTGCATTTTGCACCTGGCGCAGGGCAGAGTCCCTGAAAGCACAAGGGGAGCAGGGAAGGAAGGAGGTAGATGGTAGCTCTGCATCGCAGAGGATGTCTAGCATGCTCAGTTCCTCCTGACCCATCAGCATCCAACAAAGTCAGTGGAGAGATGAGTATGGGTGCTGTCACACCTCGCTTCCCTCCCCCCATTCAGGGGTCAGTTTGCTCAGCAGGATGCGGGGACTTTTCAGACTTCAGGCAGCCTCTGACTTACCTTGGGAAAGATACTCTACAGTTATAAAAGCAAAGCATTTTGAGCGTATTCTCAAGATGTGAAGGAAAAATCAGTGCAAATACAGAGGGCTAATCTTCATTCAAGCAAGGTTCAGATATGCAGTCTTTAGAAATTTCATCTCTCTTGATAAATAGGTAGAAAACCGTCAGACATCTCTCCTTTTCCCATTCCTGTGGTTTCCACATTTGTGAGCACCAAAATGCTTTATAACCCTTTTCAAATTGGGAAAAGGGAGGCAGTGGTACCACTAATTGTTCCAGTTTCCCACCCTGGGAAATGCGTGATGATTGTGCTGCAGCATGACCTGGAGGCGATCAGATAATGAGTCAGTGGCAGGGCTGGGAACAGCACGCAGCTTTTCTCTCTTTCTTGTGCTCTGACTCCAAGCTTTTTCCACGTATGGCTTATTCCAAATCAGTCCTGGTTAGAAAAGTTATCATCTGTCTGGGTTTTTCATACTTCTTCTTCCTCAGTCAGTCCCAGAGACAGCTTGGTCAATAAACAGAGCAGGATTCTTTGAACTGATAGGACTGTCAGGTCAAATAAGGATAAAAAAATTCCAGCTTTCTTTTCTCCCATATTCCCCAACCCTCACTGAGAGTGAAGGAAAGCAGAGTTCAAAACCCTGCCTTTTTCTAGCTGCGTTGGCCTCTCTGCTTTCCAGAAGGCAGAGGAGAAACCTGGGCTGCCTGGCAGAGGAGGCAAACAAAATACCTGAGAGAACAGTATGAAAAAGAACTTGTTCCCTGGCCCTCCTTCTGCTTTAAGCATCATGCAATATTTTGGAGATGACCTATTCTCAACTTGAATTTGATATTTTTTTGAATTTTATTTTCCTGTTCCCTCAACAGCATGTACTGAGCTAATTTGTATCTTTTTTTTGTATATTTGTAAATATTTTTTTCAAGGGTGAATTTTAAAGTACCCTACAGATATTTTTAAGGGATCTTCACCTTAGGCTTAGGCTTGATCTGTGGATGTCACTGAGAGTTTTGTCTTTCTGTTCAGAGAAAGTCAATTTAAATGCATAAGGAGGAAAAAAAGAAAAAGATGACGGACTTGATTCTGCATTACTGAACAGGCACTTTGTTTGACTTCATCATGAGAAGCATGAGATCTGATTAGGGCAGGGGGAGATGCTGAAGAGACCTTATCCAGCAAAACACTTCCGCATGGTTTCATCTTTAAGTATATAAATAGTCCAACTGAAATCTAGGAAATACTCATGTGCTTAACGTTAAGTATTAACTTAAGTGCTTTGTTGGATCAATACCAAAATGATTATTTACGAAGTGCTGTCAAATACATCAGACACCAAGAAAATACTTTTTCTGATAAAATCCTTTGGCTCAGAGTAGCCTATGTGGCTGCTCAGAATTGCAGCAAATAACATTTTTTCAGAGAGATAGGGGACATTGCATTAAAAATTTCTTTCTAGACTCAAGATTAACAGCTGTTCCTCTGTTTTGTTTCCTGAAAAAAATGCAACACCAGGTGATCTTTAAGAGCACAAATCTACAGCCATTGAGAGTTCAAATGTTATGATAGTCCTGTGGAGCTTGCCAGGAGCAGAATTGATCATGTTTTGCCATTAATCTCTAGTAAGATAAGGCCAATAGCACACAGTTCAACAGCTTTGCTTCCACTCATTTGAGGCACGTTGCAGGCATAATGCATTAGCTAGTTGCTTACAGTATTATCTTGATCGTACTGCTTCTTTTGTGCCATCCCAGCGACGAGGTTATTAACCTATTTATGATATAGCTGCAGAAAAAACCTGCCTTATTAATGCCCCATAAATGCTCAAATAATGAAGTCCTTTCCAACCACAGCAGCCTGTATGGGAAAATTAAGAATTGTTCTTGCAGTGCCTTTAAAATAACGGCAAATATTCAAAAAGAATCTAGAGCACAAACAGCATCCCACTTTCCGCCTGGGGCAGAGGCAGCTTCATTAGCCAAAGGCACTTTCAGCCTTGGTGCGAGTCTTGTGCGTGTGCGTATTTGAACTTGTTACTGTTCTCACCTAATTATGACAGGGAAGCAAGGATGCAGCGGCAATGAAGACCATGTAATTTGAGGGAAAGAAACATCCAAGTAGGTGAGAGAGGTCTTATTTGTACCTCTTCTAGAGGCTGTCGCTGAGGGAACCATGATGTGAGCTGGTGGGTTGTTAGGCTCCAGAGGGCTGGTACAGCAGACAGCCCCAGAGACCTCCCACCAGTCAGCACCTACAGACAGTAACGAGTCAGAAGTCTGCAGGAAACCAGACTTCAGTACTGCCACCACCCACAGCTCTTCCTCATTATTTGATTGAGTCTGTTATTCTTAGGTTGCCTAGTGCTACACAGAAGTAGCACATTTCTTAAAATTTTGAATATTTTGGCCACTTGTATCAACTCTGGACTGCTAAGTTTGCCGTGTCTTGTCAAACAGACCTGTGAGTTCACATGGCTGGGTTAAATGGCTTTAAAAATTGTCTTTGCAGATGGGTGCAGAAAGTGTTTTCACTTTCATCTATTTTAATTCTGAAAGGTAAGAACACCTTATGTCTCTTGTTGCTCAATATGTTGCATCCTTCTGATTTAGGACCACAGGGTGCTTAACTCTCCCCTGTCCCTCTCCTTGATGTCCAGCGCTCGTGCTGCTTTTACCCAAGAAAGCCCAAACCTCACATGCTCCTGGAAGAGTAATTGCCTGACTCCTTGCCACTGCCTTCGGCACGTTTTGATCACACTTACAGCAAAGATTAGTGAGAGGACCTGCTCTGTTCACCAGCCACCCTGCATGCCTTGTCCCAGCGAGAGGGGGACATTGATTGGGCATCATTACCTCTCAAGAAGAAAGGACTTAGGAGAAGATGAGTTTGATCAATTCCAGGCATGCGGTAGGATCCACCGGCCAGTCCTTGCCCAGGAGCAGCATCAGGCCAGCACCAGGTTGCTCAGCAACTGTCAGCATCCTTGCACAGGAAGCAGCAGACCTGCATGGTGGCTTTCAAATGCCTTTGTTCACACGTTTTGAAACAAATTTTGCTTTAAATACAGGACTAAGCAGATGTCTTGGGTAATATTTCTGGAACGGTTGCAATTTGAAATGTTACTCTTCTTCTCTTTGCCCAAATTCATCCATGTCAGCTCCAAAGAATCGCTAAGGTATTTTTCTTCTCTTACAAATTGGAGACAGATTTTCAGAATAGCCTGCTCGTGCACCTTAATGAAATGACTAGAGTGCTTGGTCCATTTGATCAAAGGCAATCATTGCAGTGCCGAGAACTCTAAGAAACTTAATTTCTAATGAAACACACATTTGTACCATTTATCGTGTCTTACACAATTGCATTTTGGGCAGAGTCTGAAGTTCCTCAGGAGATGAAGAGGTAATACATGGGGTTGTGACTTCTAAGTTCCTGTATGAAATCTGGTCCAAGGCAGCAATGCTGACAGATCCATTTTCCCCGTGTACAGCTGGGAGAAAGCTGGGATAAGGCCACTTCTATTGGTGGACAGGGATGACCGCTTAAGGTGAGACAGCAGGGGTTGATGGAGATTCATTGGGTCCACTGAAGTCCACGGGTACTTTTACTGCTGCCTTCAGCAGTCCAGTGTTTCATCCAGGCTTAAATACATAGTTGATGTTAGGTTGTTGCTGCATGTTTGAATACTCTGAGGATCTCAAGGAAGCATCAGAACGTCTTCTTTTATTTGAAGTTTCTAACATTACTGGCCTTTGTCCTGTCTCAGTAAGCACGGCTCTTCCTCAGTACATCTGGAAGGTAATTTTAAATCCTTCTTTCCAACACTGCTATTTAAAGACCCTGTAACATAGCTAAAGAATATCATAGAGGAAAAATGTGTCATGGCTAAGCTGACTGTGATTGAGGAGATTAGGTTGTGTCAATCATAGCATAAGCTGCTGCGGGAAGGAAATTTCCCTCTGGAAAGAAAACAACCCTACACATCTGTATGACATTGTTAACAGTGCAGGTCACAAAAACTCTGATGCAATATCCTAGACATATAAGACACTGCACCATTTACTTTTTAAGTATATTTTTACTGCTAATTGCACACTGAGGAGTCCATTCTTTCATCAGGTAAATATATTGTGTGACTGAAGAAGTAGCTTAACGCATCCTAGGTCTTTATTAAAAATTACTCCTGCACTAACATATTTTGCCTTTCCTGAAACTCTGAATAGCAGCTCACACAGACTGGAGCACTCGAAACAAAACCTTGCTCAGGACAGAGCTGATCACTACTCCAGGTGGCTGGAATTCTTCTAAGGAGGAATGGTGACTGAGGACAGCTACGCAGATCCACTATCACAGCGCTTGCTGATAACACAACTGTTTGCCAGCAAGAGACTGTAAAGCTCCGAAATGCTCTGACAATGTATTTAAGCTGCGTGTGAGGAGAACTGATTTTTCTGATTTTTTCCCTTTAGTCTCCTTATCAATCCTTCTTTTTGAAAAATCTTTGCCAGGGCAATTTGTGATCCAGACATCAGTAAACCAGCAACCAAATGTGCAAATGCAAACTGCCCAGATGTTTAATCTATACATGCACACTGCACTGAGATAATCTGCATCCCTCCCATGCCAGTTTTAAGTCATTCCTCTTGAATCTTGAGTTCTCTCTACAGTCTTTTTTTAGCGCTTTGCCTCCCTTAATTGGGCACAGAGCTCTTCCTGCACAGCATTGCACAGGCCAGTACAAAAAGCACCCATTGTCCCTTACAGAGAACGCAAGTTTCTGAAGTGGATAGTTTCTCTGTTCTTCTCCATATGTGGTTCCTTTGCTGGGGCACCTGGGGCACCAACCTGGAGGCAGCTGCAAGGTGGCTGGAGGAGCTGAGCCACTGCAACTGTATTCCACACCGCAGACCACGCAGCATCCTGGAACAACAGGCAAGGTGGGTCAGATGTGTCCTTGGGCTTGCCTCAGCCAGGTAAATCCAGGCCTGGCTGGTGCATATGGCTTATGTGCACTTTCTGAGAAACTGCCCTGAGTCTTTGGAATAAGGAAGAAGCATGCTTGTGTAAAAAATTAAAAAGAAAACTAGAACAGTGCATCCCCAAGGGAGACAGTGGAGGTGAAAAGGATTTGGCAAGGGAAACCTCAATTAGATGACCTGGAAAAGAAAGCCATAAATAGCAAAATGGTTGTAACACACAGGTGTGGAAGGTTGTCTCCCCCTTTCCCCCTTTTGTTTTGTTTTTTTTTTTTTACAGCTTCCAAGCACAATGATGGGAAATACTCCAGCTAGTCTGCAGGAGAGCTATTTACCCGCAGCACTGACACATCTGGGCAACAACTACGTCGACTGTTTCTCACCCCACCTTCTCTGAAAGGATGTCCCACTGAGGGTGATGTGACAGTGAAGCCCACCACAGATGGTCCAAACCCAGATTCTTTGTGTGGAAAGTTAAAATGATGGTCGTTGTTGATTAGATCTGCTTGTGATGATGAGTTTGTGGTGGGGAATACGTTCGACAGAGTACTTACCGTCATCTGTTTCCACTAACCAGGACTGGATGGTCAGTACCCCAGTGGATACCACAGGTCTCACCTGCAGATTTGACAGAAAAAAAGGACGACATGTACAAAAGGGAACTCCCTCTGGGTCTTCCACTGCACTGATGCCAAAGCAATCACTTGCTGTAGGCAATAACCTCCTTTAATTCCTATTGGTCTCAAGTCTTAATTTTTAAAATGTTCTGTAGCATAAGTAGTACAAGAATGCAGCAGGGTATCATGGATTGAAGATCCATATCTTAAAGACTATCATGGAATTCTTCTCGAGCTGCAGAGCAAATTGTGTAATCTATAACATACTGCATAAAGAGAATAGAGAAATTTAAGGATGGCAAAGATCAGTGAGTTCAGGTGCAGGTACAGATAGATTGTCATAAAAAGATACAATACATTTTGTCCTGCTAATAGGAATATATCGTTGACTTAAAATCACTATATGAATAGCATATTGTCTCCAAAGTGTCTCTAGTGAGGGAAAATAAAGAAATCTTTTTGTGCAGGAATCTGAACTGACCAGGACAAATGTAATATAGTATCCTAACAAAAGTGAGAATAATTCAAAAAAAACCTCTGAGAGGCTGGATAGGTTTATGTTCACCAAATGTTCTTCTGCAGTACAAAATAACCTGCTGGTGAAACACATTTTCAGTGATTTGCATCCTACTGCCCTTCAATTAGTATTGAGAAGTTTTGGCTTATAGTACAAAAAATCGTTATTGACACCATTACAGGGCAGTAAATCTTGGCATAAGCAGGCAACAGAGACTTCTAGCCTTTCTGCATCCTGAGCAGTATTTCTAGAATACTGCTCCTATGGGGAAAGAGATATTGTTTTTATTTCTTAGGCTTTATCTTTACTGCTCCAATTCCAGCCTTAGCAGCACACACAGACATAGGTACACACATGCTGCAGTTCTTTTAGCCCCCATGAATGACAAGAACCCAGAAAATGAAGGAGGTGTACATACACGTATGCATTACAGGAGGTAGCTGGATCAGACAAAGCACTTTTCTTCCAGGTTTCTGTTTGTCAGTACATCTCATACTGTCTGTATAGAATATGGCTAAATGTGGGGGCTCAGGCAGCACGTTTCATCTCTTGGGTCTAGCTGCCTGGTTTAGCAATGTCTTAACCTGAGAGCAGACAAGGCTGGGGCCCACAATGCCCTACTGCCAGCATCTTTTTCCCCTGGAAAGGCAGCTAGGGTGCAGGAGCCAGGCAGGAGCCCTGTCACGTTTCAGACAGGTTCCTGCTCGGAACAATAAGAAAACTGCAATGCCAGCCACTGCAGAGCATCCCGGCCTTGCAGTGCACAGAGCAACGGACATAGCAGGAGCTATACGATTAGCGGGACTGTGCAATCAATACTTGCTCTGATATATGGTTGAGAAATATCTTACTAGGCTTTTAAATGTTGCAAAATCTCAGGAAAGGCTTTAAGAATCAAAAGCAACCTTCTCAAGTTCAAGTTGTCAATGACAGGTTTGCATTTGAATGGCCACAGTCTTGTCTCATACTGGGAATAGAGGTAAGAAAAGCTGTTAATGGTTATCCTGCTTCTCTTACCCTCTGGTGGGCTAAACAGAGAAGAGAAATGCTAGGAAGTGGAGTGTTGGTCTGTGCCTTGCTCAACCAACAACCAACGTTTTTTGACTTGAAATTTTACATAATTGTAACTGGAACTGTATTGTCCAAAGCCACCTTTTTAGAGCTGATTATTGTTCATCATGTGATATTCTGGGTACTTGCATAAACTGTTGTTGCAAGTTCATTTGGGGAGTCTTTTTGTGCTTGTAAATTATCGGCAGATGTCTCAGTTTTCTGAAACATCCAGAAACTGGCAGCTTTACTAATGAAAGAAAAAAAAAGAACATTTTTGTTGTTGTTACTGTAGCTCCCTATTAAACAAGAAAAGTCTTCAGTACTTGCATATATTTGTATTCTGTTGTTTTTCAGTTTTTCCCCTAAGGAATCTGGACATCAAGCCCTATTTTGAAAGCAGACAAGAAATACCATCTCTGTCTAGTCAGGTTTTGAAATCCTGACCTATTCTCACGGTGGACAGACTTTGCTAGCCTAGTGTCCACCCCTCCCCAGAAAGCCTTGCTCATTATCAGATTCGTTCTATAATTGCCATCCTTGTGACCAGCCAGTTGCCGTTTTGCAATCCTTCTCCCCTGTAGATGCAGCAAGCTGCTGTCTTTTTACTGACTGAAGGGAAGCCTGATGGTATTGTTTCTTGTTCCTTTGCATCTGGAAGCCAAGCACCAGATTTCATTCCTGGTGTCTGGTCTCCTCTCTGTCCCCTGACCCTGGGGATATTTTGGGCATAGTTGGCTGGAAAGGGTGGTGGTGGATAAGCAATGCCTTTTTAGGTCCATTAGTTCTGCAGAGCTACAATTTGCTTATTTTGATGAATTTTGTTTCATACTTTTTATTCCGTCTAGATACAGTTGTAACCCTTCAAAAATAACCTGATGTAGGGTCATGTTCTAATCTAGACAGAGTAAGCCTGAGATATTAACTTTCTGGTCTTTTTTGTGCCAAACAGGCACCTGTCACTGAACCACCGAGAATATAAAACTGTTGTTATATGATTTTCCTTGCAGCAGTTCAGCCCAGATATATAACAAAGCTGGTCCAGCATATCAACACACACTCGACATTTCTTTCAAGCTGGTACATTCTGTGATCCCTTGAAGCACATACTCTCCAGTGTCCATCAGTTTTGCTGAAAGCAGAGACTTTTGGTTGTGTTACAAAAGTGAAGCCAGCTGCATGGATTTAGAAGAACTGTCTTGCTGGAGGATGAATATTGTGTTTGTAACTCTGCAGCAGAAAGCTAGGTAAAAATCCATGTTATAGAAAACACAGCTTAAAAGGAAAATGGAATTCCCATGTGTCAGAATCTCTGTCAGTTGTCTGACAACTTTGTTTATACTGTTTTCTGGGAAGCCAAGAGTTTCAACCAATTGTTTAGTGCTTCCTTCCTCTTTACTAGTGCTGCTCACACCAGTTCATTAGGATCATCTGATTTTCTGCTCCACTAGATGAAATTCTATTTGGTGTTAGCAAAATAAAGTAGAAACAGAGTAGTTCATTTCAAACTGATTGCCACCATTCAGGTCGTGCCTCACAACTGATCTTTGACTACCTAAAATCTGTACAGTCTGCTGAACGTGACCTGAACTATGTTAGTCTTCACACAGTAGCAAAAAAAAACCCCAAAACAACAACACTTTTTCAGCCTGGGAGAAGCAGGTTTAGAAGAAATGCAAAAATTGGATGCTCCAAGGACCACAGTAAAGCCAAGCAGGCAATTTTCCCCCTTGATGTCCGCTATTTTACCACAGGAAGAGGGAAAGGCAAATGGCTGTACAACTTTTGGCAGTCAAAGAACAGAGAGATAAACAAGCAGGCTGCTCTCCCTCTTTTTATTTTAGTGGTGGTTAGTCCTTCTTTTCCCTTTTTTGATCTTCCTACAACACTGCATTAGGCCCCTAATTCCACAATGGCCTCAGTGCCTTCAGGGCATAGCGCTTTTTATGAGACAAAACAGCTCTGCGTAGTTACCCTGGTGCAAGCAGTCCAGCTGCTGGCCTTGGACTCTGCACCGTGCTCACATGTGTCAGATGCTTTGGTCTCACAGGCACAGAAGTGTAATCATCCTGCTGTGTGTCCAGCGGAGCTCCTAAGATTCTCCAGCCCTAAAACTTACTTGACACAAAACTGGATTCGAGTGCAATGAGAAAGCCGATCTGAGCAAACAAGAATGAAGCCGGTTTATGTATAAATAATCCTATTAGACCTAGAAACACAAACACATCTAGTATTCTTAGATCAATGAGCGCGTAACAAACAACGAGGAAATATGAATTGCCTGTTTTTACTCTCTGGTGTAACTGATACGCAAACAGACAACAAAGGACAGGAAGGGAAGTCTGAGAATGAGATTTTTGCATGTCTTTGGGCCTGCACAATCTTTTGGGCTCTGAGGTTTGTGTAAAGTCCAAACCATCTGCACTTGTTGGTGGAATCTAGCCAGGCCTGAAGAATCAGAGACCTGGTTCAAAGAAGGAGGAATCAGAGTGTGTAGTAGTGCTGCAGATAAGATTGAAGTCTTACCCATGGTCTTCTCGGGAAAAAGGTTTAAGTGCTCAGAAAAACAATAAGCTAAAAGGAATCAGTTGCTTTCACCAGAATGACAGCAAATATTTAAAGTCCCATTGAAAAATCCCAGTGTGTCTCAAAGGTATTAATAGAGTGGGTAAATGTAATATTTCCTATTCATCTTTTTCTCTGCAAAGAAAATTTTTTTTCAACAAACTATCTGCTCTTGTTCCAGACTTCAATAACAACACTGCAAATCCATATTACTGCTTATTAGGTAATATGGGACATGTTGCCTCCGTACTGTCTCGCCTATCTGCCTATCTGCAAGAAGGTGCCAGGTTCTGTCTCATGTTTACTGCCTGATTGCTGCCTTCCTTGTGTCAACCCATTTGGCAAAGTGAAATGCAATTCTTTATCCAGCTCTATCTTCTTCTCAGCCATGCAAGAACGTTTCACATGCAATCTGTTTCAGGGAACGCTTCCAGTCATTTTTAAGGGTGGGGCCTTATTGATTTTGGATGAAATTATAAGTTTTGAGAGAAAAATGGGGGGCAACAGCTGCAGAGATTACAATATAACAGTAAATAAAACAATAAAATGTGTATGAAAGAACCACAAAAACCCAACAGAGAAAAGAGATCTTCCATGTCAGCCCTGCCCTTCCTTAGAATGGTTAGGGTGTTGCTATCTTAAGAAAGCTGTCTTGTCAAGTAGAAAAGAAATTCCTTTTCCTCTGTGTAAGGCCACTGGCATAAAAGACAGAATTCCCTCTATAAAGTTCCACAGTCCCTTGAGTGGGCCAGCCCCTCTGCCTCCAAACAACTCTTCCCCTGGAAACAAACTCTGGCAACAATCAAGCTGGAAGACACAAGCGCTTTCTACCAGAAAGCACCAAATTCCTGGCCAACTTCCACTTGGTCTGTAAAACAGGAGGGTCCAAGGATGTGCATGAATTCTTCACAAACCCAGAGTTACTTTTGCATTTCTGTCCATGGTGTTGCGTATCTAATTTAATAACTTTCTGGTTTGAACTTAGATTTTTTGCATCCTTCAGTGACACACTGACCGGCCAAACCATCACGGTGCTGATGGCTCATGTAGTACCGAGCTGCTCGACTTCCTTCTCTCTTGACAAAACCAGCTCCTTTACTTTCTTTACAGTTGGAAAAGGTCCTGGCAGTGCTGCTGGTAATTGCTTCTTGCATCTGCACAGGTGAAGGAAGAAGAAGGGCACAAATTTGGTCGCTGTGACTGCTTCCTACATTTATTGCTCTTTTGGACAACACATTGCCAATGGCTCAGTGCCTGTCACCAGGTCTACTTAGAATGTTGTGATGGCTAATCAGGCTAATAAGGCTTTTACTCTCACTAGAACAATGAGGAAACATTGTATATTAACTCAAAAATATATACCCTTTAGCCAGGCTGCCAACCAACAGCTAGGTAGACAGGTAGCTTGTAGATGTAGACAGGCAAATAGGTAAATAGACAGACAGACAGACAGACAGATAGATACACAGACAGATAGATAAACAGGCAAGATTTTAGCACCCAGGGTCTTCCTACACTTTTCTATAAAGTGTTCCAAGACATGGATGGAAAAACACTAGCATTGAGATTATTTTTATTTCAGCAGATGGGTCCTGGATATATGGTGTGAATCTGCAGCTAGACATGCTGCAGTGGAGGTTTCTCCATTTATCCAAAGTTCTAGCCACTGAGCTAATGCAATGTGTATTTAGGCATCTGACTCTAGGCATATAATGTACAGGTGATTGGAGTGGTTTTGGCAGTGTTAGGTTTATGGTTGTACTTGATGATCTTAAAGGTCTCTTCCAACCCAAGTGATTCTGTGATTCTGTATTAGCAATAATGACTTGTTTTCCTTGAGATTTTCAGAACTACACTGTTCTAAAGATAAAGGCTTCTTGTGAAACAAACAAAAGTTCTTTAACTTCTGCAGAATTTAAATGAAATGTATCCTGAAGTAAGTATCAGTTTAGTTTCAGTCTAATTAAGTTATTGGGGTATAGCTGATGAAAGAACTTATTGTACTCCAATTTTTTAATTTTTACAAAGAAATAAAAGCAGGTTAGAAATAGGGTTTGAGTCAGTTAAATACATTCATTTAAAGCAATTTCTTCTGTCTGACAGTATTCAAATTCTATAAAGATGATTCTGCATGAATGTTGTTCAAAGAAATGTTATGAATACCTGGAATACAACTTCAGTGCAGAAAATAATGATTATTTTAGGATGAACACATAGGAAGACTTTTAACTCCCTCATAAATTGCCAGCCTGTGTAGGCTGGTGATAACAGCGAATGAGCAGGCAACACTGAGCTGTGATTGCAGTGGCTGCTAGAACTTCACGTCTAGGACGTGGTTGTCTCCTTTACAGACAGTCGTACCCAGCTCTGTCTGTGCAACGGCGCTGACTATGCCCAACGCAGAACTCCAGGCTACTGTCCCAGAGTCAGTCTTCATTCTGAAAATGGTATATTAATAACACCTAACACAGTATGCCTCAATCTTCATCTTATTTCAGCCTCGTGCTGAAGTTTTATGCCCAGAATTTGCTTGCGTTTTAAAATCTCAATTTTGTTCACTACCTGTTTATATTTTTGTTTATACCGTGTTTTCCAAATCAAATCACTTTTGTTTCTGATGATAATGCAGCTGGAGAACGTTACACAGTGCTCCTTGTTCAGTCCATCTCACAGTCACAATGTGTGGGAGCAGTTCAACAATTAGCGTGCAGCCATGGTGAAGAAATATAGGGGAAATCCATTTTTGCATACCGTGATCAATAAAAACACCCCCAAACCTGTCCATTTGGGTTCCTTGAAAGAGAAGCGTTGAAAGGTCACATTTGAATTGATCTCATAAAGCCTTCTGGAGGAAAGGTC
This sequence comes from Chionis minor, assembly GCA_013398295.1. NCBI lineage: Eukaryota > Metazoa > Chordata > Aves > Charadriiformes > Chionidae > Chionis > Chionis minor. The sequence continues at coordinate 665,796 of VZSF01009458.1, read as the reverse complement.
TGCTACTGCCACAACCCTGTGGGAAAGGCAAAGGTACTTATTAAATATAATCATAATTAAGGAGTTGGGTATAAAGCAAGGTTGCCTCTTAAGGCTTCCAGGTTAGAGAGACCTTCCAAAGTAAACCCAGATGGTCTCTGATTCTCTTTAGAGTTCTGATGTAATTAGGAATCATCTGTGAGAAGTTTGGAGTCTGGTGGACTCTGCTCTCCCGCTACATGATTCAGCAATGTCCTTTGGCAGGACGACACCAGCACCAATCCAATGCACGCCTGTAAGTGTGTGCGCTCAGGCCAGTATTCTTTAAGCCGCTACAAACAACTTCCATCGTTGGAGAAAAGAAATTTGAGTATGATGCAGGTGGGAAAGGGAAAAGAATAGGACTTTTCTATTTCCTCCGCCCTCTGATCTCAATTGAGGATCAAGTACATGGCTTAGGCTAAACAGGACCTGAGCAACTTCTTGTTCCAGAAAAATTCCAGGAAGGGTTTGCATAAACTAGATGAGGGGTTCCTTGTTCCATGGCATGGACAATTTCTGGAGGCAGTCCAAGCAGCTAAAAAAGATTACCAGCTTGCTAATGGTAATTCAGAAAAAGCCAGTTTATGTAATGCAACAAGACAAGATTTCTAATCTCTTGAAAAAAACAGTTTAGACTATAATTACAAGGAGGAAATTTCTCTGAGATCAGTGAACTTCAAGGCTCTAGGAGTAGGAGTTCAAGAACAATTAATAGCATCATGTAGTTTTGATACGTATCAAACAATAATTAAAATAATTTACAGCCAAGCAGACATTTTAAAGACATTCACAAAAAAAATCCAAAGGTGTTTCTAGGTTTTGATGTAACAAGAGAATTTATATAGCCATCATTTTAATCAAAAGCAACAAGAACTATGGGAATTTTTAACTTGCTATGGATACTTATTTCAGTAATATTTTCTGGGCCCATATTGATTACAAAGAGGATGAAAAAAGAGATGTTTTTCAAAAGTTGAGGATTTCCCCCTCATTTCTTAATAAAAGCTACTTTCCTGTGCATGAAAGATTTCAATCATCGCAGTTGCTTCAACAATGGTCATAACTGACATAATTATTTTACAGTTAGTTCTTAAATAAGTTTTTGTTTAATTATTTATTGCATAAATTATGCCTCACTGACAACCTAGATAGGGGTGTACAGCTTACCAGAGATCGTGCCCCTCCTAGGCACCACAAGCTTTTCATTTAATGAAGCAAGCAGGGCATGGAGAGCTTTTCCTGTATGTTTCAAATCCTCAGTGCAATAGCAAGCAACATCACTCTCCTAAGACCCTGTCTCACCTACTTCTAAGACATAATACTTTCTTTTGGGGAGCTCTCTGAGAATCAGACGACCTGCAACTTCTACTATACGCCATGGGAAACAGGTACAAGGCACAACATAATGGAAGGAATCCCAAAAAATAAATAGAGAAGGATGGTAAATTAGCCAGCACAGTGCACTGCACTGATGCTGCCTTGTACCTTCCTATCTGTGGAAACTGGGTTGAGAACTTGCCTGGGACTCCACACACTGCACTGTGTGTGTAATAAAGAGTTTTCTGTCTCTCTGCAGCCAGCCGGCTAGCAATGTACTTGCAGAACCCTATGGGATTGTAATTCTGTCTCCATAATCTCTATTTATTTTCTGCTTCCAGCACCTGAAACACTTCTACTGGAAAAAAACACTAAATAGATAATTCATTTCTCTTTTTATTTTGTTTTAGCCTCCCAATTCTTTTGCACTCAATGCTGGCAAGTGTAAATGGTTCAGTAGTCACCTTTTACTAACTTCTAAAATAGCTTGGTGGACATCCTGTGCTTAGCTATAGTAAATAGCCTTGAAGCATTTTTTTGTATGCTTCTTCTCAAAGAAACAATTTTCATTTATTTTTACATTTATCATGAAAATTGGCCTTATTTCTACAGACAAATGTTGGCTCTGGGGACAACAGGTTTCCATAACTTCTGCAAATCCTTTTCCCTTATTGATTTTAATGGTGCTGACCTTGGCTGTTGAAGAGCACAAAGCAAAATTTTCTCCATGAATAACACTCCTTCTAGGCTGCAGAATGTATCTCTTGAAATTTACTTCTGAATGCATGAGAAGTATTCCCCAGTCCCCTTGCTTTCCTTGAAGGTAGAGTACTCCATTCTTCTTACAAGGCAAAAGGGACCATGCAGAATGCCAACTCCTGAAAAAAGAAATCATCACTGCTCAAAAATACAAGGTGCCTTCAGGACATAACCAGCCCTCTGAAAGCTGGGTTGCCAAAATGTCCTTGAAGGTTTCTGAAAGAAAGTTCAAAGGCAACAGAAACACTCATTTTGCCAGATTTCTGAGACGAAGTGACTGTACAGGCAACAGTAGCACATAATATACCTGAATCTTAGTTGGCAAAATAGGCAGAGTTGTTTGGTGCGCTTGGGCGTAGGGCTTGGAATAGGAAAATCTGAAGAGCTCAAGCAATAGAATTAGAGCTGTCAAATGCAAACAGGTCTGAGCTGCCAGGACTCTGCAGAATGTTCTCCTCTTTCTTTGTCACGGACGTGAACATTTGCACTGTTTGGAGTTTGCTTGTTTTCTTATAAAAGCAGCAACTGACCTTCAGGTTTTCACCTGTGAAGCCATGTTTATGCCATCATTTGGGTCAAATGATAAAGTTTGAAATTAGCTGTGGGCATTCTTTATATGGAATGAGGAATCAGACGTGGGTAGGAGTGTGCAGTTGAAGGGGATCTCTGTGCTCTCTTGCTGGGCCTCAGTCTTACTTTAAGGAATGATTCATTACTTCAATTTTAGCCTTTTTAGCAATTTTTACGGCAAGCTTAGCCGAGTGCTAGGCATTGACAACTGACAGTCAGTAAAGCTGTCAGAAACATTAGCATCTGAAGCGCAGAACAGATATTCTTCCACATGCAGGCAGGATCTCTAAATTCACCCTCAAGAGAGTGACACTCCTGTGTTCCACCTCCTTGCCAAATTGTGTGGCCAGGATTCCTCCTCAGCCTTAAGCTTCTTTGTATGGCTCCTCCAGTGACTTGGCGTGACTGTAATGTTTGTCCTGTGCCAATGTGTATAAAGGCAGTTTCACTGTCTAGTTTTCTTTTCACCTGAACCTCTAATTAGTGATTATTTCTGAGGACCATTAAGTTGATGTCAATCTTATTTTCATCTTTCATTTTTCCCTAAGGCATAATTAAGCTGATTCACCACCTTTTAGATTTAACACCAGTTTAAATTTAGATTAAAGTATCAGGCAGTGGTTGCACAGTATCCGTGGAAGTCCATTTGTTAATTACCCATCAACCTTAAGAATTAATGTTGTTGATGGCGGAAGCAAGCGCTCTAACACTGTCACTCTTTGGCAGCCTCCTGACCTACAGAAGGATTGTACTCAGAAACTGGAAATTGAGTTGTTTTTCTGCACTGTTCCCATTCCTTTCTTGTAAGTAAACCATTCCTATTCCTCCCACTGAATTTGCAACAAATATTTTACAGCTTTCTCAGCTGTGGTTTAAACTGTAGCCTTTCGTAAATTTTCTGATCAGGTGTATCTCTTAGTACCTTTTGTGTGCAGAGCACTATGAAAATAACCCCTAACTAATGTGTAAAACTTCCTTGTCAGGTTGGTAAGCTTTCTGATCCTTCATCTACTTGTGGTGAAGTTCTCTGTTTTCTCCAAGCTCATAAAAAAGCCAATGTCAGAATCAAGGTTAAAATTCAGAAATCCTTAGCTCCTCTTCCTGAGATCTGACTTTGCTCGTCTGTCAGAAAACCTTCCCATTCAGTTTACAATTGGCACATTGCGTGATCCATTCCTGCCCACATTGATTACCAGGAGACTTTAACCTCTTCCTGTTCCCACTGCATCAAGGAGAAGGCTGCAGGTATGCAGTACTGCTGGGTACAGGCTATTCCTGCCTGAGAAGATGGGAATTTTTCCTGAATGTCAGGGGGAGCTTTTCAGCTTAGTATGAAATGTGCTTGTTTAATTTTGCATGCTCTGGAGTGGGCATCTCTTACTTGCATTGAGAGTCAGTATAATTACCCTCACTGTAAACAAAGAGTTTAATACGCTGAGGGGAATTTACTTAACGTGGGCCATGGCAGATTTATAGTTTTTAAATGGAATGCCAGAAGGTTGTTGGCACTTAGGGAATCCTGGTTTGTTATTTCATAATCACATATTTATGGTTCTCACAGCATATTGTTTTTGTCTTGCGGTTCATTTATTGCAGGTCTATTAAGCTGTCACTGCTTAGCTTCCAGGCACTGTACTGTAATTCTATCCATCGCTGTGATTGTACTTTCATTCTTCTGGGACTGTTCTGATGGAGATCAATATCAGTGCTGCGGAGAATACATAAGGAGCATGTCCTGCCCTGTGAAGCAGGTACAGGAAAAGTGTAGATTGTGAATGAGCTATTGTCTGGGGAACACACTCTTTACAAGAGGGATTAATTATCAGCAAGCCCAGGTGTTGGCTCTTTGACTGTACTTGCTGATGAACAAGATCCCGTGTATTAGGACTCACCCGCATAGTTACTTACTTGCCTGTTGGCAATTTTAGCAAAGAAACCAGAGTTAAAGCTGGTCATTAACATTTAGCTCCCCTGGAAAAAAACCCAACAAAACAAACCACACGAAACAAAAAACCCCGAAACACTTGGAAACCTTTGTGGATTTCTTGTCTAGGGCAGGATTTTGCAGCTTGTTCTTGTCCTTGATTTTTTCTCCTCCTAATGGGCGCTCACATTCTTCACTCAGCTTCAGAAAAGCAGCTGCCTGGTTGTTCCTGTGAAGATAAAGGTAAACAAGAGTTCCATGCTGGGCTGCTTGCTGCATGCAAAAACACCTACTTGAGAGTGGAATGAAATGCTTTGCTGAATAAAAGGCTATGTGTGTGCAATGATGAAACAGAAAGACCTGAAACCGGGAGTGCTTCCAGTGGCTGCTCTCAGTGTGGGCAGAGGTGAGGGTGGAGGTGTTGATGGCACCATCTTCTGACAGGGGAGTGCAGACGAGGTCACCAGGAAACCTGCTGGAGTGACCACATGGCTCCCAAAATGCTCATGGGGCTCCCTTTGACTCCGAGGCAGGAGCTGCTGGTAAGAGGGGTGGTGAAGTGGCTGATTGTTTGCCTTTTGGCATCTGGACCTGGCCCTGCAGTTTCCAGGCTGATGAGCTGAACGCTGGATGCGTTGCAGGGCCCTTGCGAGCAGCGAGCAGACCCTCACAACTGCTGACAGATGGCCATGCAGAAACTTCACAGGCCTTCTCAACCAGCACTGCCAACACATGTCCAGACCCACTCTTTTACCTTCTCCCTCCACCTCTTTCTAGATCTTTCAGTCCAAACTTGCAAATCTGAGCTGTTTTAGTTTCTTCTGCTGCTAATTTATCTCTGCCTGCCCTGCTCTCTTTCTCACTGTTCTGTCTCTCTCTATTTCCATTAAGATCTGGGGTGTCTGTGAAGTTGTGCCAGAACACCCAACCCCAGAACAGAGGAACCTCAGACTCTGCCACCAGCCCATGTTCTGGGCAAGACTTGTTGTCCACTCTCCCTCTCTGTGATCTGCCCTTCCCAATCACTACGGCAAGCCCTGTTACTGCAGCTGAACACCAGCAGGTCTCTGGCAGTTCCCAGCGTAGTTCTCTCCTCCTGAGCTCACTGCTCATCAGAACCTACATATCTGTCTGCCATATGAAAGCGAATCTCCCCCTCCTCCCCTTCCTCTAGAGCATTTCTGCTGCTTTCTAATCCCCTTCTGTAAATGCGCCAACTCCTCCAGTGTCCCCTCCAAGGTCTGTCTGGCTCCGCTGCTCTCCAGATCTCATTTCATATTCCTCCCTTCTTGCGCCAAGCGTACCCTCAACTTTATGCGCTTCGCCAACCCATTCACCACCCTCCTGTAGCTTTTCTCTTGGTTGTCCACACCTCAAATCTCTTCCTCAGTCTAGTGAGACAGCCTCCTCCTACTTCCAGACCTTCCTCAGAAGAGATGCATACACTTGTTATATGTATATAACTGTATATATGTATACAGTTATAGACATATGAGTTTACCAATTAAATCTATAAGGCTTCCCCCCCCCCCGCAAATCAGACCCCATTGATACTGCCTTAAAATGCTCATTTAGAAACTGAGAGAGTCTGACGTGTGCCCTGTGAATCAGATGTTCTCCAATACATACTGCAAGAGAGATTATATCCTTTTAAAAAAAATCAAAGAGAAATTTCAAACAGCTAACTTCTCTTCCCTCCTCTAAATGTCTATAATGCATAGTTATAGCAGCTCTCCTTTGCATACAGCATCATTTTTTTCCAAACTAAAGTGAGGAGGAAGTTCAAGTCTTAGACCAGCATGAACACTTTTCACTATTTGATTTGTGCCTTCCCCAACATCAACATAATCCACTTTTACTAGAAATTCAAACAATCAGTTGAGCTCTAACTCAGTCTGAGCATTACAGCAATTTGATGATAAGATTGATATGCAGTTGCCCAGAAGAAGTCTATGGATTAGTCTGGACTATCAAGATGGCGCAACCTGGTAGGCAATTTCCCTCTGGGGGAAAATTATGAATTACCTCATAATTTCATAATTATTTATGTCTGGAATTTTGCTAATATCACAGATATCTAGTATGGCCAGCTCAGAAAATACTAATTTGGTGAAGACTATGGATGCCATGAGAATTTTTTATACAGCTATTTTTGAAAAATTCAGTCGTGAGACCTGGTCTTGGTGCATTGCCATGCCAATGACAATCCATGATGCTTTCCTTATGGAATAGCGCTTTAGAATGCATAAATGCCTGTTTATCACAAAGCATTTCCAATTCATCTTTAATAAAACAGAAGGGAATGGGAGAATGTGCTTATACAAGTGGGTTTTTCCTAGCTCTACTGTGGTTTCCAGATTCTCCTTTCACTCCAGGGAAGAACTGTGTACTAAGGGACTCGCCAAAATATCACCTGGCATGAAGTTGTTATCACAAAGACAATTACACCCCTCTGCTGCAGAACCTTCCAGTTTTCACACTGCAACATGTTCCCTTACCCAGTCTGGTCTAATTCTGGTCTGATTCTACTTGGGTTATTTAATTAGTTCCCCACTATTAGCTGGGCCACAGTGCACAGTGTTATCATTCCCACTTCTGGTGCCAGAGGTCTCCACAACAGCTAAAAGCCATATTGTAGAGAGAATCTAACCGAGCATCTAGGCTAGAGAATGCTTCAGATAATGTAGCTACCAGACTCCCAACCATTCTCTACAATGGAGTTGTAAATTATTAGGGCTTATCCTGTGGCTCTGTTGGGGCAATTTTACTTTGAAGCAGTACGGAAGGGACATCCCTTGCTCTATGGTAATCCTCCTGTCAGGTTTGACCTGAAAAACCCATTTTTCAAGTCAATGCTCTGCACTGCGCTGAGGTTGCCAAATTTCCTGGGTCGCCAAAGGAATTAATCCGGAGGCCAAGAGATAAAGGTGGACTCAGTCACTTTCGCCAAAGAAGGCTGAAAGAAGAACAGCAGCAGAACTGCTGATGCCTCATGCCCTTTACCTGCTGAATAATTTACCACCTGCTTACTAGTGACTTTCTGGTATTTAATGGCCACTAATTTCCCAAAGCCATGTCTGAAAAATAATTTCTGTCTGTGTGGGGGCTTTAAATCATCTGATAAAAAAGTGCTGAGAACATACAGGATTGATCTTTGCCCCCAAGACTGTCACTAGGAGTCTGTGAAGAAAATATGTGCCACAATTCCTGTAAGTTACCAGATGGATTTCAAGCTTGCCAGTCTACCAGCACTGCTCAGCTTTGGAGACAGACGCACAGACTCCCAAGGCTCCTGTACAACAGGGACATATGACAGCACATCAGGCATGACCCTGTGCCCTGCTCCGTGCTCTGCCTGCTCCCTGCACTGGACCAGCCTCATGACACCAACCCCACACTGGCAGTAATGGTTCCCTGCAGGAGCTGTGGGAAGTGTGGGCTAACTGAGGTCACTCCTGAACAACTAAGAGTATTTTTTGGAAGATTAGATATCAAGTTTGACCCTAGCAAGGTGGGGGTTCTCTAAAGGAGGTTACAAGATACAGCTTGTTTTAAGGGGTGGTTGAATTGCACAAAGCCTTTCAGCAGATGACCCCATATCTCAGCCATTATCTTACATCACACCCTGAAGAAATTCAAAGCAGCCCAAGTCAGCATGAAGATTTTAGAGCACTTATAATAGTTGACCTTTAAGTAGGGAGTGATGTTCAGCCATAGGTACACCAGAGCTGTCACTGATCAAATAAAATGCCTTTGCTACAGAAAGGAGCACCGTGCCCTGTGGTCCTGCTCTGGTTCCTGCCAACAGCAGGGCTTGAAGTCAGTGTGTGACTGAGGTTCAGCAAGCTCAGCATCTCTGCCTCATCTATTCACTGCTTTTGAAGTCAAGAATGCTTCTTTGAGCTCAGGCTAAACTGGATACGTTACTTTTTTTGAGGAGGATTAGAGCCATACTGTGCTACCCAAAATTCAGGGAATTAGGTGAAATGAGGTGAATTTCTAAACAGCTGGTATTTTAAGGGGCCTTAAGGAGGTGGTCTTATCTCAGAGGCAATTCTAGTTCAGGAACTATTTCAAAATCAGGCCATCAATGTGCAACTGCTCTTCAGTCAGGACAGTGTTTAGGGCAGACCTTGGGAGGAAGATGCGCTACCCACAGATGGCCCCGCAGGAGATCCCTGCATTGCACCTGTTCTGGAGACAACAGGAGCTGCAATTGTCTGAGACCAATACTCTGGCAGATTTTATCAGCCTGTAATTAATTAAAAATACAAACAAAGAATTCATCCTTCCAGTACAGTTTTTGGGGTTTTTTTTCCTTTACTTCTCCTCTTTTTCTCTAGTAGTAAGAGATTCAGCTGATGCATTGAAAATCCTTGTTCAAATTTCAAATTATTTCAGAAACTTTTAAAAGACAGAATCTTGTGCTGCATAGTAGCTGAAGTTTTGCAGATGACTCATTCCAACTCAGCGAAAAACCTAAAGTGCTCTTTTGTTTTTCTCTTTAATACCTCCATCCGTTCTTTAGAAAAAACAATTTTAAAGTTAATGGATAATCTAGAACTCTACAGCTCTTTAGTCAGTTTTAAAAAGCAAACATACCAAAAGAAACCCAAAATTTTCACTTTTGTTTTGTATACAAAATAAAAAAGCAAAGCACAGTTTGAATTCAGCAGCCACCTTACAGACATACATATTCACAAGGACAAACAGACATTTTTTGAAGCCTGTTTGTGGTCTGATGTGAGCAACTCATAGAGCCCTCCGTGCGTAGTGAATCTATGGCAATAATAGATGATAACTCTTGCAAAGTAAAATAACAAAAAACATATAATGAAACTTCAGAAGTTATTTGGACCATTTAAAAATGGAGAATGGACCAAAATAGCAGAAAATAGAACAGGAGAAGCCTGAGTTTTATTCAGTTGTTACTTAAGACAATTCTTAAATAGCAGTGGAACTGGGGCCAGAATTCAGGGGCCTGCACATGCAGCTATGTTCCTATTCTTGAGACTATCAAGACATTTTGTTTTCTCTGCAAATCTTGCATTAATTTCTAGGGAAAAAAAGAGGAATCAACAGGAATGGTGGAAGCTGTTCCTTTCTGCGTATAACCAGCACGGTTAGTCTATAAGCATCGTGGATGTGATCCTGTCTTACAAGTTTGGATGCCATCAGATTGGGAAATAATTACAAGTATAATAATAGTAATAAAGCTAATAATAGTGGAATAAGGCAAGTGTAATAGCTGCCCTGCCTGGAACAAGCACTTTCACTAAGATGATGTGTTAGCCAGCAGAACCAACACCACTGTCAGCACTTAAAAAATGGATATAGATACTATTTCATTTGTAGTTCTTTGGAGCTTAAGCTTCTTGGGCTGGGTCAGTTTTTCTTGCCTGGAACTGGACTCACACATGTCCAAAGGAACTTTCAGGTCAAACAAGGTATCCTCCTAGTTAGACAGATGCTGAGAGAGGTGGAACCTTTCTTCCCATAAGACTGCAGTATCTGCATTAAGCATGTAATGCCTGCCAGGATTTTGACTGGGATTGAAGTGAGCAACCCAGGTCCACAGATGGAGTCAGAGGCACAGCTAGGAGAGAACTCAGGTGTGCTCAGCTTCCCAAATGCTGCTACATAAACTACACTTCAAAATTTGCCGTATTCGACGAGTTGCTTTGGGCTTTTCAGTTGTCATCCAGCAGACAGCATGAAGATTAGCTCTTATTATTCCAGGTCCTTTCTTCGTCTGGCTTCTAGTTTCTTTCTGATGTGAATATAGGAACTGGTCTGTGTGTATGTGTGTAAAAGATAACAATCCATTCACATACTTACAAAAGGTTTAAAACTATTTCTTTGTGCTTAAAAATGAATAGATGCAATTGAAATTCTGCTCAAGAATCCAATTAAATAGAGGAAATAGTGAATATTGTGTTTGTATGAAGGGACGGTAACAAGTAACTTGGAGTGCTTAGCAATCACTGATTCGAATTTTCAGCATTTTGGGGTTTTGTCCCCTCTGGAAGTTTCTTAGTGAGGCCTGGACTTTCTAGAGAGACCTTTCTGTTCCAGAAAACTGTTTCCCACAGCATTCTCCTGGAGAAACTGGCTGCTCATGGCTTGGATGGGCATATGCTTCACTGGGCAAAAAACTTGAGATTAGGAAAAACTTCTTCACTGAAAGCGTTATCAAGCATGGGGACAGGCTGCCCAGGGAAGCGGTTGAGTCACCATCCTAGAGGTATATAAAGGATGGGTAGATGTGGTGCTTAGGGCCATGGTTCAGTGGTGATTTTGGCACTGTTAGGTTATTGGTTAGATTCGATGATCTTAAAGGCCCCTTCCAACCTAGACAATTCTATGATTTTATGAAATAAACATTACTGGTGTTGCACACTGTCCGTGGCCCTTACCATACTGAGATCATTATCTTCTCTGTCTGTCACTGGCGGATGGGAAACTCTCCCCAGGTATTTCTAGCATCAAGGTAAAGCATTTCTTACTAAATGCTGGGCCACTTCTGGGCTCTCTTTAGACAGGCTTGACCTCGTGCCAGCCCCCCCTTCAGTGCCTGGGTCAGCTCTAGTCTCCGGGTTGGGCTGGGCTGGGCTGGCTGCAGTTCTTCTGGCAGGCTGTTAGCCCCGTCCAGCCTTGTCACAAGCTGAACGTACTTCAGCTTCTTTCCAGCTCCAAACACCGCGGCTCTTGCCTTGGCCTTTTGCAAAAGCAGCCCTTCGTCAAACACAAAGGGTACCCCTGGGAGTGCCCCCATGACCCCCTTCGTACCTCTTCTTTATTTTTAGTCAGATAAAGCAGTTTGAGTTCACAAAGACAGCGCTGAGGTCATTCGCGGTTTTGTGCTGGCTAGCCCATGTAATTTATTACTGCAACCAACTTGTGGTATTACCCAAACAGCTTGTTCCTATGAACAGCAGTCCTCATATATCACAGGTACATGCCCAGTATGATCCAGTAATCACTGAGGAACAGATACAAGAAAAGCACCTGTGATACAGTGCTTCTCATTAGCAAGGAATGTTCTCCAAACTACCTTACCCAGACACTAGGGGTTCCTTCTTTCCTTCCATGATTACACATAGGCTCATAGTTGTGCAGGCTTTTTGTGCTACTTCCATCTGCATGGAATTTGCTGGACGTTTATCTTTGAACAAATTTGTTAGGAATAATTTTGGCACAGTTAACACCGAATGTAGTTATAGCTTTAGAAGAACACGAGCAATTTTGAGGTTCAGTAATCAGGGTGCATTTGGAAACAGGAGACCCATTGAAGTCCGTGTTGTTACAACAGAGGATTGATAAGCTAACGTGGCGCAGGCAGTGAGTACTTCCGCATGAGACAGGACCTACAGCTGTGATTCTTACAGTGCCTTTCACTGCACACAGTATGTTCAGCTAAAGCAATATCTAATTTCTGAATGCATGCTTATTTTTTTCATTTACTTGATCATCCCAAAAACATTTCAAGACTTTCTAATGGAATATTTAGTACTTACATGGCACAAGCTTAAGTTTTATTTGAAATTTAAATTTCTTTGAAAATATCACGGAAAGTAAAAATCCATTTTGCAAAGCTGCAATAACATAAAGAACTCTTCATGGAAAAAACTCTGGTATTACTGTGCATTTTGCTGTCCAGAGAGGTTTTGATGTTCAATTTACACTGGAAAGCAGGAAGATTTAAATAAGCTCTAAAGAAGAGAAAATAAACCAAGTATTTTGTCACAGCCTTCTGTAACCTTGATGCTGAGGCTGGCAGCTGGATGGGACAGGGCCAGACTGATGTGTCTCAGTCTAACTAACGACACAGAAGTTTCAGAAAGGCATGCTTCCTGGCAAGCAACAGTAATGCTGTAGAAATCAGATGTGAAGAACCATTCAGCGAAGAACAGCTGCCAGGTTGCTTGTAAATAGCTGATTTCTTTTTAAATACAACGGCAAATAAAAGGTTGGGTTTGGTGCTGGTAGAAAGTACGAGTTCATTGGCACTACCCAGCTGGCTGGGTGAAATGCTGGCAGCAGAGATGGAGCAGTAGAACTGCCTTCTTTCTGGCTTCCCTGCAAATGTGCCAACCCCAGTCCTAAAGGGACCACTGGTAACAAGGTGATCAACCACTGCCGGACATTTCATCCCAGCTTCCCAACTGCAAGGTCTTTCCTGGGGCAATCGGGTCCCAGCTCCAACACTATTGACCACTCTCTTCTCAGGAGCAGGCTGAGTAACCATCAGGTATCTATTGGATTTTGGAGTGACTCCTCACAGGGTTCTCCTCTGAACCAGTGGCTTGTGTCAAGTGCCATATACTGCATTTCCAAAATCCTTAACTATCCAGTGCAGGATCCACGTTCGGCAGAGTTGATGCATGTGGGTAGGGACGGAGACAATAGCATTTGCTTCATGATTTTGCATTATTGCTGGAGATTAGAAGAGGAAAGGAAGAGTAAGGATCTCCCTGCTAGTGCAGGGCAGGGTGTAGCACAAATGTTGAGTGTCAAAGCACCTGTTTCTCAAAAATGTTTACAGGCTAAAAGACAAAGAGCTAAAGCAAAATATGCCCATGTCAGGAAATGTATGTCTTGCCAGTAAAAGGTCTGTTGTGAAGAATAAATAGCATGTGAAAATTACAGAAGAGGGATCCAGGTGAACTTCATATTTAGAGTTGGAGAAATTTTTCAGCTGCATCTCATTAGCTCTCTTCTTCCTGATTCCTAGCTGGCCAGCTTCTTGCCTGTTTTCTGCTTCAGATGTTCATTCTGTCAGCAGAGAATCAAGGCAACTAGCCCCAAAATTAACAGAGAAAAGGGGCAAACCTTAGAGTTGGTAATTTGGAAACCCTCTTGTTTGCGTGAGCCCTCACATCTGAGCCTAGGCACAGCACAGAGAGGGTAAATTGGGTGGGGAACCTGCTCTCCTGGAGAATATCGATAAACAACCTAGCTTCCTTCTGGATATTTTTTTGCTATTCACTTTTCAGCTTGTTTATTTGTGGTTTTTTAAAACCTATTTGTGTCTCAATCAAAACTCCCACATAGTTTTCATTCTATTTTCACGTTGGGAGTACAAAACAGATTAATTCCATGTTTGCTTATTTCATAAATCACTGACTTGGGAAGGTTAAATCCTCCTCTTTTTCAGCCTGTTTACCTAAGGAAATTAAATTAATGGTGTCATGCCATCTGTGTGTGTATGTCCATACACATGCAGGTGTGGGGATCTTTTCACTGCCTCCAGTTGTTTTGATAGTGGACTATTCCCAGGGGAGCCATGAAGTTAAATCCTAACAGTTCTGTGAAAAAAAGTGTATTTGTAGGGGCTGGAGAACCTACTAATGACTTGTTGGAGGTGAAAAGCTGCAATGTGACCTCAGTGCCTTTTAGCCACTAAAGAAGTCACATAAGGGAAAGGCATTAGCCATTCGCTAAACATGGAAGAGAAAAGCTTCATTTAGAGTTCACACTTTTACAAATGTTTTGTTCACTAATATCTGGTAAGGTGTGGATCATATCATGGCCTCAGTACACTTCACTTAGAGAGTACCACCTCCTTCAAACCCATTTGGAATATCAACCACATGACACACAACAAGAGGAGACCGGCCATCACTGCTTCTGATTCTGGGGGAATTACTTGGCTGATTTTATATGACGTGGCTGATACCTCAGGGTTTATACGAATCAGGATACCAAATGCAAACTTCATCTTTTCAATAGATGTTCCAGCGGAGTCTATACTACAGAATTTAAATGTTAGAGTGTTTTAATTGTTTATAAATTCAAATATTTCAGGTTTTCAAACAAGTTCACAGGCAATCACACTGAGTGAAACTAGTTCTAGGGTAGAATAAGAGTTAATGAAATACCGAGTCATGTTTGTAAGTTTAGGTAGTGTAGCCCTCAGTAAAAAATTGACCCAGCACATCACAAACCTACATTACGGAGTATTTAAGAGCAAAAGCACGTATATAATCAGCCCAATCACTTTGTTGCAGCAAAGTTAATGGTAAAAATAACATTTGTACCTTGACTTTTGCATGCAGCTGAGAAAATTATATATTTGAGGGGAGTCCCGGCTTTATGATTTATTGTGACTGTCTGACTGTAATATTGTCAACCTATGATGACTGTACACTAATATTTATGGATTGCCTGGTATGAATTTATGTGACATAAATCACATAAGCACAGTAGGAAAGCTGTTTCTGCAAGGTACATTTACAAATCCCACTGACAGGCAAGGTGCAATGCATGCAGACAGATTTCACCAGGGAGGCGAAACTGGTAACAGAGCAATCCTGTCCCATTATTCAGATTCTGCTTCAGAGCTATGAATTACTTGTCTACTGCAAAATATCTCTGTTCAGCACATAAACATCTTAAATAGGCAACATTATCAGCAACATTAGTTGGCTGATTTAAATCCTTATCTGACCAAACATCATCTGTTTTGTCTGAGGCCTCCATTTCCCACCTCTGTGAGAGGAATAAACTAAGTAAGCAATAGAGGACTGTTTCACAGCAGAGAAATGAGGAAAGATGCCTGAACTTATCTAGCTGAAAGCCCCATGAAATCTATTCTAAATTTTTTTCATGCATATTTCTCAAAACCCTTCTGTACTGATGAAATATTCATCACAAATCTTCTTTGTAGGAATATGAAACCAATGGATCCTCCTCCTGTCGTTCTGCACAGATTCAACAGAATTCACAGCCTATACTGAGGATCAGGCTCACAACTCTGAATTCTGCTTCTAGGTTTTTTTTGTAAAAAGTGTTCTATTATACATGCTATGTTTCGTTTCTCAGCTTTTTGGTTTAGGCTTGACACCTGACCAGAAAATGTTACCAATATGTATAGAATTTAATTACATTAAACTCAGTTCAATCTATTATGTCCATTTGATATAAATTTAGGAAAGGCTTTTAGTTTAACAGGAACCAAAACTCCATTCCTGGGTTTGTCATTGGCCTGGGAAAATTCATTTTTTGTTGCTCTTTTAATTTCCAGTTTGTAGCTTTTCTTTCAATGCAAACTCTTCATTACAAATACTGTCCACAGGTAAAGTGCCTTAAAGAGGCTGATCTGCACTAGAGTCTAGACTCTCTTGGAATAGTAACAGTTACAATACGCATGCTCAACACATATACTACTCATATTGCAGTCTGCCACGTTCTGGAATACAGCGAAGGGAGGAAAAATCAAGCCACAGTTCATTTGTCACTCCTCAGGAAAGGAGTGTCTGGGCGATGTTTGAGCTCAGGCTACGGTCCTGACTATCTGTCTCGGTAGAAAGGAGAATTGCCCACTACACAGGCTTTTATCAAAGCAAAAAATTCCTTATTGTCTGTTACACTGCTAAATTATTCAGAAGTTCCTGTTTTCCTTGTAAAAAGCTGAAAGAAGAAACTAAACAAGGTAGGAATGTCAAAGGTACTTTCCCCTGAGCGTACCATATAGCCTCCACAATTTGAGGTGCAGCGTGATTACTCTATGATCCCTCCATTCCTACCAGAGAATTCAGAAAGCAGAAACCTTGTCTAAATAAAGACAACCTTGGCAAAGCACATCGTTCCAGCTAGTGATTTCTGTCAAGGCAGCCTGCGGTCACAGCAAGGCCATGCAGTAGGAACGGAGAGCAAAGAAGCAAGAAAGACCTTTTCTTTGAAATAAACAAGAGAAAAAAACGCAGCCCAATGGTGAGAAACACATGTAACTACCAAGGGGAATGCCTTAGTACTGTGTCTGAAGAAAACACTCCGAGAACGGTTATTTCCTGACAGGCTCCTCTCCAGGACAGGGGTTTTCAACTGGTGTCCTTTACACTCATTCTAAACCCTGGTCTAATTCTAAACAGCTGATGTAAATAGAAGGAAAGCAGCACAAGTATGTATATACATCCTACTATTATAGATAACAGTGCTACATATGTAATAGTGCTACCTATAGTGGACTGTGTATGTTAATTTCCTTATAGGATCTGAATTTCCCTTGACAATTTTGTATGCCTTCATGACTTCAAAAGAAGCTGGATTTCAGCTTGATGAAACTCAGACAGAGTGCAGAGGGTGAACACCCTGTTTCGGACAGAGATTTGCCACAGATAGGGTTTGGTATGGCAGCTGCTTTTCTATGGCAGCCAGAAAAGGACGGTCAAAGAAAGCGTACTCCCCCTCATGAGCAAGACTGGCAAACTGGTAACAATGGACAAGGAGAAGACTGAGGTCATCAACAACATTTTGGCCTCAGTCTTCACTGGCAACCACTCTCCCCACACCCCTGGAGTGGATGGACTGCAAGACGGGGTCTGAGGGAGCAAAGTCCCTCCCACAGTAAGAGAAGATCAGGTTTGTGACCAGCTGAGGAACATGAACATACAGAAGTCTATGGGACCTGACGAGATGCTTCCCAGAGTCCTGAAGAAATTGACTGATGTAGTTGCCAAGCCATTCTCCGTGATATTTGAAAAGTCATGTCAGTCCGTGGAAGTCTCCAGTGACTGGAAAAGGGGAAACAACACTGCGCCCATTTTAAAAAATGGTGGAAAGGGAGACCCTGGGAACTACCCACTTGTCAGCCTCACCTCTGTGCCTGGGAAGATCATGGAACAGATCCCAGAAGCTATGCGAAAGCACATGGAAGCCAGGGAGGTGATTCGAGACAGCCAGCATAGCTTCACCAAGGAAAAGTCCTGCTTGACCAACCTAGTGGCCTTCTATGATGGAGTGACTACATCAGTGGACAAGGGAGGAGCTACGGATGTCATCTATGTGGACTTCTGTAAGGCCTTTGACACGGACCCCCACCACATTCTTCTTTCTACATTGGAGAGAGATGGATTTGATGGGTGGACTGTTCAGTGGATGACGAATTGGTTGGATGGTCGCATCCAGAGGGTAGTGGCCAAAGGCTCATTGTCCAGATAGACCAACATAAACAGGCTGTACATTTAGTAGGTAATAGTGCAAGTCAGAAAAAAACAGGGAGGAAAAAATAAAACATATGGTCATAGTCTGAAAAGTGGATGAAAGTATATACTGGGAAAACAAATCCAGTAATTCAAACAGAGGAATACTTGCTTCTGCTTAAACATATACAATAGAACATGTTACGAAGATCATATATGAAAATAATTATTTGCAGGCAAATAATTTGAGAGAGACTCAGATGGAAAACTGGGTTCTGGATGCCTCTGAACGTAACGTAATTTGCAAATCTGCATCATTATTAAGTACCATGTAGGCACTTGACTTGAACTCTGACGTTGCAAATTTTGTTGCTCTGACCACCCTCTAACAAAACACAACCTTTAGGCTGTTCTGAATTTACCTCCATTATCTGATGAAAGCCGACACAACTCAGTAATTACACCCAGATGTTAAAATGTTGTGAGCTGAAGCTTTCTGTTCAAGAGCTTAACCAGCCGTGAAGCATGAAAGTTGTGTAGCATTGTAAAGACATGAGTGATGTTCCTCTTCAGCTGACAAAATGGCTGGTACCATATGCAAGCAGGTTCACGTTAAAAAAATTGTCAGGTAGGCAGCATGTTATAGAAATCTTTTTTTTTTTTGCATGTTACCTGGTGAGCTATGAATTCTCCTGAGGGGATTTTGCACCTCAAGGTCATTTATTTTTGGACTGAACAACTACTAACTTCTCTGGTGAATGAGCATTTTTCCAAAAGCAATCAGATATAAGTAACTTTGCAAGCCCGTGAGTGAGATCATTCTCAATGGTAGAACATATCCAGTACTGATTATTAATCTCAGCTATCTTTGAGATCTCATGAAAAATATATTTACCTGGGAGCTTGTATTATTGCCATAGAACACAGGGCAAGATATATGCAGTGACACGATTACCTGTGTGTAAAATAGTATGGTAATATAGAGCTTTTTCCTGTGGCGAAAAAAGTTAGTGGGGACATTGAAGTGGGTTGAGGTTGTGAAGTATTGACAAATGCTTGTTGCACTCTGCATAGCAAGGATATATCTTGAGCGTTATCACACCTCTAGTTGGTGTCCCTTGCCTCTCAGGAGAGCAATGTTTGAGACTCTCTCCACACTGCACTCCAACCAGGGCATGCCCAGTTCTGAATGCTCATTCTAAATGGCAAGCCATGGTGGCTATTTGGGCTACTGTGACTAGAAGCAAGGGACATGCTGTGTTTCTTCAAGTACTGACCTATCAGCATGGTGTTCCTCAGGCGGCACAATGAAAGCACCTGGTTATACTGAAAAGAAGGAACCAGTCTGGATCTGTGAAGCCCAGTCTGGGCTTGCAGTCTGCAAGGAAAATAATGGTTAAGTGCACACAGGGCTTTACAAACAGCCAGCTAAATTTCCAGGTAGGCAGAAGGGGCAGCTGAGGTTGGCATTTGGGGGAGTTGATGCTGGCAGAATATGAGAAGATATCAGAGTAAGAAATTCAGCTTGGAGTAAGCTTTTATTGGGAAGAACCATCTGTATTTGCAAGCACAGCGCATATTGATTGCGTACAGCTGTGGACGATGGCTGGAGTATATATCTACCCCCTGCTTGAGCAGAATCATGGTCTTGGAAAGTATGTGTTCTGGCAAGCAAGGATAGAAATCTTATGTGGGTGTAGCGGTGTGGCACATTCACAAACACAAACCAGAATTCATAGTCAATTTTTAGTGTAGCTTTACCCTTTGTCCTTATTACTTTGCCTTTAAACAGACATAATAAATGCTGTTCATTACTCAGATTTATTCTGAAGGAGTCTAAACTTCCCAACTTCCTCTTTAATCACCCTCTGGCTTATGCTTTCATCCTTCCTTCCAAAATGCTAGTAATAAATAAAGCTGTTGAAATGGTCACAGTACTGTGGCAAAGCCTGCTAGCACATACATCTTTTTGTATTTGTCTCTGTTGTTTTTTTAACTGTGTAATAAACAGCCTCTCTATCTCTTAATTCCAAAGACTTGAGAACTTCAGTATTTCGCAGCTTGCATTCTGCCTCAGAAAATGTCTTATGAAATGCCTCCTAGTAGCTTGTCTCTAATATTAGGAGCAATGACAGTCAAATAAGAAAAACAAGAGAGCAGCTGCTCGATGCTTGGGCCAAAGGACAAGGAGCCAGGGAAATGTGCTGCTCATTTGTCTCCATCTTGTCTTCCATAACTGAACACAAAGAGACGGCACGTGCCTATATCTGATGTAGATTTGGGGCACAAACTAAAATACATTTAAACCTAAGTAAAATTGTTCTTACTGTAAGGATGATCAAACACCGGAACAAGTTGCTGCGAGAGGCTGTGTAGTCTCCATCCTTGGAGATACTCAAAACCTGCCTGTACATAGTCTTCAGCAGCCTGCTCTAGCTGGTCCCACTTTCAGCCAGGGGAGTTGGACTAGATAATCTCCAGGGCTTCCCTTACTATATCAACCATTCTGTGATTCTTCAACATATCTTCAGTTGTGAAATATTAAAAAATGCTGCATGCTCTTGCTTTGATATATTATCTTCATAATCTGTAAAACAGCCATTACTTATACCTTTGTTCTGGTAGTGATTGAGAGTCTTTACTTCCAAGATTTTTTTTTTTTGAACTATGTTGTGGTTTTTGGATGGAAACTAGAAGAAAAGTTCAAATTACTTGGTTTCTAGCTATCTGAATCATTAATGAATTTGTCCATCAGATGACATCACCTGCATTTAGACAGACAGATGAAAAACAAACTCAAGACTTTCCATCTTGGTAAAAGTAAGTAGGACAACGCGAAAACAATTTTAGGGACATGGGTCCATTACATGCTGACTTAGGACTCAAAGAGATGGGAGATTTCTTCACAATTTTGCATACCCAGCTACCTAGTATTAGTATCACAAACTATTATTATTAAGGTAAGTTTGGAAGAAGGAAGCTCAAAGATTCTTCAGGTAAAAGGGCAGGATTTCTAGAGATCTGTGATTGGATTCAGAGTGGAGGAACAAATCCAGATAAATATTCACTGGCGAAGGTATAGAGAAATGTCACCTGCCTGGTTCCTGGACCAGCCTGATCGGCTCAGATCCCTAGGCACACACATTACAAGAATGCATTTCCAAAAAAATGTAAAGTAATTGCTTCCTTTTCTATAAATCTGTGTTGAGATTTTTTGATTGGTTTTGGAGGTATTTTAATAGCCATGTCTTTTTGAAAGTTAGGCATTTCAGAAAGTCAGGTGAGTCTTTTTAAAAGTCAGATGACTAGCACAAAGTACACGCTTGCTTCAAGTGTTTTGTTACAGTTGTCAAAAACCAGACTGAAGGAGAAATAATAAAAGCTTTTTTGCAGAAATTTAAAGAAGTCCTGCAAGTCTTGCTCTGAGCATATGATGCAGAAGATAATGAAAATTAGTTCCACTGAGAACTCTGACTATTGTTGGGGGAGTTTTACTGGTAAGTAATGAACTTTAGTACTTTCCTCCTATTTGCAGTTTTCTACTCTGCGTTTCTATTGATGATCTCCACCTGGCTCATGCGTAACTGGAAGAATCTGCCTTAAGTGAGATGCAAGCATGATATTATACAGCTTCCATTGCTAGATACTTCTGAAATTATTCATATTGTTAACAGATGTTCAAGCTCACAATTTGAATGTAGAATACCGTGATTATTAATAGGTATTGAGGCTCTTTGTGGCCTACAGACACTTTGTTACCCCAGCAGTTCTCAGAACTCAGCTGGCCATGTGATGATGATGTCGCTTTTCTTCAAGTAAATCTGTCATATTTTGATGCCAAAGCATGCGAAACAAAGGGGATCGCGCATAATTCCAAAACAGTAACTGAGCCATCTACACCCAAAAAACTGTGATCAATGAGAGAACAGCTAGTATATAAATAAGAGAGGAAAAAAGGCTATACTATAAAGAGAAATCATCACTACTGTATATTCTCTCAGCTTCAAAGCAAGAAAACAATGCTGGTATAGAAAAAAAAAAAAAAGATGTCTGAGTGAAACAGGAGCTAATATCCTAATCCAATATCCAACAAGGGATAACAGCACCCATTCACCCACCAGACTCCAAGATTTTGTCAATTTGGAAAATTCAAGGCTGGAAAGGCTTCCAAAATCACCTAAGATTATCTCAGGTAAAGTACAGAACAAAGAGAGTTAAGTAATAACCTCCTCCTTGAACCTCTGGAATGATGGATCCATGACTAATTCATTGTTGTGGTGAGTTCCCCTGGACTGATTGTGTCAGCTGTACTGCTTTCCATGAAGGGAGTTCAATCATATGCATGATAAAATGTTGGTAAACAAATTCTGTGATGAAAGTGAATTTGAGCTTTTAAGTTATTTAAATTATTGCGAAAGAGTTATAGCATTGCTTCATCCATCTTATGCTTTTAAGTTAATGAACTCTGTTATGCAATTGTAATCTATCTTTTTTATGAATTGCAAGCATTAATCAATCAAAAAAATAACACTGATCTAACTGAAGAAGTACTGATGGCAAACTGCTCAGTTGGAGAGGATCTAGATA
Organism: Chionis minor; assembly: GCA_013398295.1. Classification (NCBI taxonomy): domain Eukaryota; kingdom Metazoa; phylum Chordata; class Aves; order Charadriiformes; family Chionidae; genus Chionis; species Chionis minor. The sequence goes on along the minus strand of VZSF01009458.1, from coordinate 643,695 downwards.
TTCACTGAAGCCTGCAGAGAACTTCAACTGCCTAATAAACTTCAAACCTTACACTTTGCCAAATCATTGGCTTGGGACTGTTCTAGGACATCAATGAAGAACAGAAAGAACGTTATCTCTTTGGCAGACAGCTGTCAGGCACTGAAGAGAAGATAATTCCTTTGGATTTTTCTGGCAAAGATCGCAAAGATCAAGGTGTGACTTTTTCTGATGCTGCTCACTAAGTACTGGGCAACTCTTCACATGAATTGCAAATCAAAATATCAATGAACTGCAAGGTCCCTCTAATTATTTTCCAAGTACTCACTAGAGCTAAAACTTTTAATCTAGTTCCTCCACAGTCTGTCTTGATCAAGTTGCTTGGTCTAACTGTAAATCAGGGATATTTACTCAATAACTCCTAAAAACATGAATGACAGCATCATAATTCCACATGACCGCAGTTCTCAAGGAACTGGGCCTTGAGCTGGTCTCCAATCATTTATTCCTACCTGACAGTTTGTTTTCATAAGCACTCAAAGCTGCACTGAGATAATTCTTTATATAATCAAGCCCAAAAAGCTTTTGATTTTTGAAAGAAAACAACGACCACCAGCACCACCCCAAGATATTGTAGGAGAGCTTACTGAAATTCCTTAGAGGATGTAAAGAACAGACAACTAACTTCTGCTGATTTTTTCTTGAGACTTGGAAAAGATAACATTAAAAGGAAGAGAATGTTAGTTTGACTGAAAACAAAAGCAAAACTTGTTCTAAAGCCAGAACTGAGTTGTCATTTCTTTCCAACATGTGCAAAGCATAATAAAATGAAACACAAGGAAAATATCACTTCTCACAGTCATGGTTGTAATTACATCAAAATTTCTAAAAGACGCTTGATTAATATGTTCAATAAATACAGAAATAAACATGGGGAAAAAAACTCCAAAGTCATGTGAGTTTAGATAGTACAAAGCTGAAAATCAGTAGGAATGGCTTCAACATTTACACAGAGATTTTCCAACAAGAATTACAAAGTACTTCACAAACTTGAACTAGCTAAACATCCTTTTAATAATTTGAGGAAATATATCCCTTTGAATGGGAGATAATTGAGACATGGAAAGCCTGGGCACATCAACAGAGGTGAAGAAGTGATTTAGCGGCAAAAGTAGGAAAAGTCTCCTTTCCCATTCATGACAAAGTTATATTGGCATAAAATGGAACTAAATGAGCTTTGAGTCAACATTCTAATCTGCTGCAGGCATTAGCAAACACTGACTACCCTGCTAAACCATTTTTATTTTTTCATTCATAAAATGTCTTATGCAGGACAGCACCACTATTTAGGAAAGATATGTAAGCACAGATCTGAGAACATGTAAGCAAAAATTTCAGATGGTTCACTGACATATTTTAGAATGCTGTGAACCTAGAATATTTCAAAAAACAACGCTGCATTAATGCTATACTTAAGCTGTATATGAATTGTCGGAAACACAGTGGAAAAGAGGCAAGAAATAGGAGTATTTGTGTATTCTGTGGGCAGTGAAGACCTCTAAGAATTGCCTTCTCTATCCTAACAAAGGAAGCTGCAAATATTCATTTGTTCTGAATCAAAGCCAAAAAAAAAGTCCAAAAGATGCGATCTGACCAGACAGTAAAGATATACTACAGTGGTTAAGAAGAACAAGACAAAGAACCCCAAAATTTCTGTGTGTAATCAGCAAATTCTCCAAGGATGACCAGTAACAACTGGATTCTTGGCAGTTTTATGATTTTTTTTTCTGTGTTATGATGCAATCTGCAAACAAATATCACAAAGTTTTGAGAAAGACAACACTTTCTGATTAATTCGGTCTTTGTCCCTGATAAATAAAAACAGCAGGTGCTGTCCTGACTTCAGATATGCTAAAACAGTCACAGGCTAACAGGAAGAGACTGCAATACTATACCCTCACTGAAAGTGATGCTGGGTCTTCCCCTGAAAACAGTAAAGGCTGAAAGTCTGAGTTCAGAAAAGAAGGGCTAGAAGCAGCCCCAGTTTAACTCACCTGGACTTCTGTAAATGAAAATGTTTCTCAGTCTCAGGGAAGACCACAAAAATTACGTACCTATTTAGAGCTCATGCTTAATTCACTCTGTCTTAACCTCTCTCACAGATGAGAAAGTGCTTTCTAACTCATTTCACAGAATACTATGCTGTTAGCATCTATATAGCATAATTTAATTCAGTTTTACTATGGTAATAATACACCAAACAATAACAGACAGCCTCTTGATAGTTCCTTTCTGTATGATTTGCAACTTTCCATCTACATGAGTCAAAAATAACAGTGTGTTGATGTGGCTCATTGCTCTTGACTTTAATGCCTGTCTGAGGCTACTTAGTTTCTACTGCTTTTGGCTCTGTCTTCATCTCCCCCTTGTTCTTTGCAGCTGCTAAGAAGCATTTTTCTTTATTAAGAGATGGTGCAGGTTCCAAGATCAAAAAGTAAATAAACCATTTATTGTGCCTGTACCAAATTAAAATCTCTCTAATCTTTCTACTTCTATCTTTAGTTATTTTACTAATTTCATGGCTGGAACAAGTCTAAACATAAACAAAACTTCCTCTGCTGTCCATCCACAAAGGCTAGACACATGGCTTCAAGGAAATATGCTGACATTGCTAAAAAAACCTACAGCATGAAAATCCAGCAGTTTTCAACCTCTCCTAAATTACCATTCAAATGCTGTGAACTGGGATGAAATCAGGAATCTTCAGCCCACTAAGTAACACAGAAAATGGAGCATGTTCATCATTCCCTGACACATCTTCATAATTCTTCTGAGGGCTCTCAGAGGGCTTCTTCTGGGGCTCTCTCAGGCTAAGAATGCAGGCAGATCAGACTATTTTTTCTAGCACACGGAATAGAAGAATTTATTTTCTTCTAGAGAAGACTGTCAAGACTGAATATCTGGAAACTCGTCATAGCAATGTGTTTTTAAAACAGTGGAATTATCTTTTACGGAAAGTGGTGGAAAAATCCATTCAGCAGCCTTTCAGAAGTGAACCTCAAAATGTTATCTATGGAAAGACAAGCAGATGAATGGATAATTTCATAGGTTCTTTGTATTTCCAGACTCTGTAATTCTGCTTCTTTCTCTAACTAGGTGCAACTGGGTGCCAGCCCACACACCAAACATGACAAAGTAGGAAGTGCATCAAGGCAGGAGTTCTTAAAAGTCACTTAAAAATAGATTAGAAAACGGGATAAACAAGATTGCAGTGGTCTAGACAGTGAAATACTGGAAAAGACTTTTGGTCTACTTGTATCAATGAGAATTACTAATATGCTGTTTCCACTGGCTTCAAAACACACAGGTACAAATTAATACACAAAGATAAGGGGAACTTCTGTTCTTCCCCAGGTTATTAGCTTAAGACTGTGAGGTTTGTAATCCCCAGTTTCTATCCATGTATTAATGACCTGTGTATGGGGCTGATAGACTAGTCAGACTTTGTGACAGAAAGGAGATATTTTGTTGTGCAGCCTCCTTTCCTCTAACATAGAAAGAAAGAAAGTTGATTCACCTGGGTCATCATAGTTCTCTGAGGTTCCTCAGAAAGTCACCGTAGTCAATCTCCTTAGCAAACAGCAAAACACAACGCAAATTTCATCATATTGATGACATTTTATAAGAAATATTGTGAAAAGGAATATTTCAATATCTAGCCATTGTCATTTTCTATATATATGTCACTGTAAGCTGCTCCTACACTACATAATTAACACAGTCATTAATGCTTTTTTACAGGAACCAAAATCTATTTAATGGGGATATGCTAACTGAGTTTATTTATTCACACAGCTATACTATCTACGGCAAGTCTATTATCATATTCCCTAATAATGTCCCATATGGTGGTGAAAATCAGCTTGTCATAAAAGAACAGTCACCACACAAAGAAGCAGACCTTTGCATTTTGCCTCTCTCATACCCTTCCTGTATTCTTCAAGGCTAAAGGAGGCCGCTGTGAGTATCTAGCTTGATCTCTGAAACAAGCTGTAGCAATTTGGCCCAGTAACACCTGCACTGAAGGATATTAGGATATAGTCTGCTTTGCTGTGCAAATAAACTCTCATCAAGATTGATGACACTCATGGAACTAAACAGCTTTTATAAAAGCTTCCAGTCCTGATTTGTCCATCTGAAGTGCTGAAGAATTAACAGCTGATAGCCTGTTCCAATGACTGCCCATCCCACTATTAAAAATCCATGTCATGTTCCTGAATCGCATTTTCCTAACTTGAGTTTTCAGCCCTTGCATTTCATTATGCCTCTACCAGGCATAAGGAATAGTACTGACTGTTCTTTCCAGGATTCTCTCTAGCGATACTTCTCCGAGATATGAGTTTCATTTGCCTCAGGCAAAAAATATGGCAAAAGCTTATTCGTTTCTAGCTCAAATTACTGTGCACTACACTGCACTTGGTACAAGAGCTGCAGCTTAGTACCAAACCATTCTTTAACACTTGCCTGTTACGCACACAGACACTACGTGATTCCCAGAGGTCCAGCGCTGTTGTACCCAAGTGTCCCACTCCCGGCATTGTTGCACTCAGAATGTTACCCTTTAACAGGTGTGCTTGTGTCCCAGGGCTAATCCACCCAATTCCATCCACCTCCAGCTTTGGCAACCCATGCAACATATCTGCCAGCTTCTGCACGTTCTTAACTGGGAAGCAATAATTGCCTGAAAAATTAACTGAAAACTTGACAAAAATATTTGTATCTAGCAGATGGGGTGAGGTGATATGGGAGGAAGGAAGGAGTTACTTTCTCTTTGCATTCTTCTCTTAAATGACTTGTACTGCATTTGCTTATCTCTGCCTTCTAGTCTTTGTCTTTGCTTTTATAATATTGTATTTGTGGGTGCAAATCTCACAAGTGTTGTGTTGCTGACTTTGCAGTTCCCGTTTCCTTCTTTTGGATTAGATTATTGGGGCTTTGACCCTTTGAGCTCATCAGGGATCAGCTGCTGAACCCTAAATTACTTCTACTGGGGACAGCAATTCCTCGTTGTCGGCTAGCAAGAGTCTCTTCTTCCATCAGAATGGGCTGTTTCTGCCTGCCATGCATACACGAGCACAGAACTCCACCTGCACAGTATCTGCATACCCATTCTTTTCCTCTGTTTGCTCTCCCCATATTAAAAGATAAAAATATCTCATCTCACTTTTGGCTGTGAATACACTCAAAGATTTAAGCCAAAATGTCAGAGAACTTGGTTTTCTGACATGTTCAGGGGTCATATGGATATCTGAAAGTGTGAACTATTATCTTCGCCTCCATACTCCCCAGATATTAGCTTCCCATGCACAATTCTTGTCAGTTTTTTGCAACTGGTACAAGGTACAAATTTTTGCAATGGTACAAGGGTGGAAGATGATGATAACAAGGGACTACTGGATTTTTCTGACACATTGACAATGGTGATCTCACAAGGGACCATACTTGAATGTTTTTTCTTGACAAAAAGCAAAAATACAAATGAAAACTCTCAGGACACCAGCATCAGAGACAAATATTCATGTTTCTCTTTATACAGATACCCATTTTCTACCCACCAGGATATATAAGAGAACAGAATCTCCAGCATCATTGTTGTTTTGTGGAACTGGTGAGGCCCAATTACTTTATGATTTTTAAAAGTGGACAGTCCTTGCTTCAAGGCTTTCCAGTCTAGAATAAAAGCACAGATTCCCAGGAAAAGAGGACACAAGAGATACCACAAGTCGTTAGGTATAGTTCTTCAAATTTTTTGTCACCATATCCTATAACCTCATTCAGAAATTCATCAAACACTATCGTAACATATAATTGAGTTGGCTTTCCTCCTTCTTTCTATTCCTACTGGAAGACGAACAGGGCACATTTATGCACAAAGCATTTTCTTTCTTTTAGCCCTCAAGCTATCATGTTTAAAGATAACTCAAATACCTCTATCCCATGTGGCAGCCTGTACTTTGAGTATAAACCTAGTGTCTGTATGTCTGTGACCAGTGTCGCAGAGTCTAGTTGGAGGCCTGCAGCTAGTGGTGCTCCCCAGGGGTCAGTACTGGGTGCAGTCTTGTTCAACATATTCATCAATGAACCAGTTGGGGGGACAGAGCGCACCCTCAGTAAGTTTGGGATGAGTGGCTGCCACACCGTAAGGCTGTGCTGCCATTCAGTGAGACCTGGACAGGCTACAGAGTTGAGCGGAGAGGAACCTGATGAAGTTCAACAAAGGCAAGGGTAGGGTCCTGCACCTAGGGAGGAATAACCCATGCACCAGGAGATGTTAGGGGCTGACCTACTGGAAAGTGGTTCTGCAGAGAGGCACCTGGAAGTCCTGACAGACAAGTTGACCATAAGCCAGCAATGTGCCTTTGTGGCCAAGAAGGCCAATGGTATCCTGGGATGCCTTAAACAGAGTGTGGCCAGCAGATCAAGGGAGGTTACCCTCCCCCTCTGCTCTGCCCTAGTGAGGCCACACTGTACTCCACGTCTGGAGCATTGTGTCCAGTTCTGGGCTCCCCATTTCAAGAAAGACAAGAAATTACTGGAAAGAGTCCAGTGGAGGGCTACAAAGATGATCAGGGGACTGGAGTATCTCTCATATGAGGAAAGGCTGAGAGACCTGTGTCTGTTCAGCTTGCAGAAGACTGAGAGGGGATCTTAACGATGCTTAGAAATATCTACAGGGCGGGTGTCCAGAAGATGGGGCAAGGCTCTTTTCAGTGGTGCCCAGCAACAGGACAAGGGGCAACAGGCACAAACTGGAAAACAGGAAATTCCATCTCAATATGAGGAGAAACTTCTTTACTTTGAGGATGTCAGAACACTGGAACAGGCTGCCCAGCGAGGTTGCAGAGTTTCCTTCTCTGGAGATATTCAAAACTCAGCCGGATGAGATCCCATGCAACCTGCTCTAGCTGAAACTGCTTTAGCAGTGGGGTTGGACTAGATGATCTCCAGAAGTCCCTTCCAACCCCTACCATTCTGTGATATAAGGATCTTTGTTTCCCTGACATCCTAATATTCTTTCTCCACACCTTCTCCAGTTTGAATTTTAATTACTAAATCTACTTCTAGGATAAACATGTTCAAACAACGGCACAAGACAGAGTTGTGACATCATTTAATTCCATTTCTAATCTGTCTTCTTATACAAGTCATTATTGCTTAACACTGACTGAGAAATTCTCATATGGGACATATAAAAATCAAACCTCTAAAACACAACAAAGAACCACTGGGGAAAAAAAGTCCCCAAAAGCAAAAACCTGATATCCATCTATTTCTTCCTCCTCAGCTTCTCGTCCTACAGAACTATCAGTTACCATCAGACCTCACACAAACAAATCTACCCAGTCAGTAGGCTGTAACATTGCTTTCTGCTGAGGACATGGTGACAAACAATAGCTTTGATCAACTAACCACTGCAAACTTGTATTTTTTTATTTATTTACTTTTTACATAGCAGGCATGGTTTTGTAACCAAAGGTCATTCAAATAAAGCAATTTGGCCAGTGCCCAGTGCAGCAATGTTTACCGCAGTACACTCTGTTCAACTGTATTGGTGGTAGAAGTATCTATCCTATGTCTATCAGGAGTGTTTATTATCATTATTATAATTTAGATTTTTGGCTATATTATTTTTTACTTCAGCTTTTGGAATGGGATGGGATGGGATAGGATGAGATGGGATGGAATAAAACTCTGACTGGGAAGTTTGGTAGATACCTTTTACATGCTTATTGTCTCGGTGCCGGTTTCACTGACCATACAACTTCAGTCTCCATACTGCTTGATTTCTTTTTTAACTGATAATTTTTTAAATTTCAAATCCTTGAGAAAACAAGTGATGCAGATAACTAGGGAGACCGGAAGGCAACCTGACTGCACAGTGTAGCTATATTTGGAGACAGGACTGCCACAGGTGTCTTTACAAACTAGTAAAATAGCACTAGAATTATCTCTGTGGCTTGATGGAAGAACTGAGTGAGTTTCTTTTCCTCTTTTAATTTTTTCTAGTTCTACTTTCACCTTTAAAGCAGTGCTCGTTACTTATGTCCATTCTTACGCTCCAGATCTCCTCCTGCTGTGGGCTCCAAGTCTCACTTGCTTCCTTCAAGGGAAATAAGATGTCACTATCTTCTGTTCAGGTCACTTTTGCAGGCAGCTCAGGAAGTCTCTTCCCTTGTGCATGTCTTCTATGGAGCTCTTGGTTTCATTTCAGTGAGGTGTGTATGTGCAGATTCTAAGGATTAGAGAGTTAGCTGAAGGGTCCCCAGGTGTGTAAATCGCTCAGTATTGTAACCAGGTGACTGAGGCAGAGTTGGCAAAATTGACACACCCCGCTCTCCTAGCCCCTGATCCCATCACTGATGAAAAAAAATTATGTGATTTGAAGCCTAGAAAAAGAAATGTCATGGGCAGAGGAAAGCAAAATATTTAGATCCATTATTGTTCACTAAAGATGAGACAAAGATGACATTAAGTTCCATGCTGTCCACTGATACTCCTTACATCTGTTGTCACCAAGGGAGTTTGAAAGAAGACTGCCTTTCCAACTGTTTATATTCTGTTCATATGGAATTGATCCCCCCATTGGGGCTTTCTTTTGGTTGACTGTATGTTCCTTGAAAGATCCCACAGGCCATTGTTCCCCCATCACACATGATGTACAAAAAACTTGTAGGTTTTTCCTGCCTTCCTCTGAAACTGATGGTTGGACTTAGCTACAGACAAGATGTAGGAAATGTGCACTTGCATTTCTAGTGGTATTGCAGGTGACTGATTGATAAGTCTTGTTCACATGCTCATGGTAAGACAAATTGCTACATCGAGGTCTACAGCATAATTTCACTTCCAGGTCAGTCTGATGGGGACCACAACAAGATGTTTCATCCTCATCTGCAGCACAGTTAATGTTTTAGAATGCTCACATTTTTATTAATCAAATTCACTGCTCATATTGGTCCTAGATCTTACCTCTTTTCACTTAAGATATAATTTAGTTTTGTCTCTTGGTCTTGCAGAGGTTTAAATTTGTTACAGGATGTTGGAAGACTTGAGTAGAACAAATGTTGTATGTGCTACTCTAAATTAAATGTTTCTTGCATGGTTATGCTCCTGGCAAATGACGCTGCCAGAAAAATGGTGAGTTGGAGAGAAGGCCAAATCTAGGAAAATTTTCATTGTCACTGAAGAGATTGTCAAGATAACTTCCTGAAAAAAATTCATGTTCCCTTCTTAAAGTCTGCTAAAAACTGCAAAATATCAAATAAGACATGTTAAACAAAACAAACCCAGCCAAAATCAGTAATTTAAAAAAGAAGAAAGCAGTGACTATTTCCACAACCAAGAGAAAACAGGTCTTTATACTGAAAGTTTCCCTGAATGACTGTGTGGATGGCAGCATTTCTCTCTGATTACATGTAAAGATAAACCATAGCACTGCACGTACCAGATGAAGGGCTGGATATTTCAACCATTCAATTCACTTCCCCAAGAGAAACTCTCATCTGTTGAGAGTGAATATTACATCATCATAAAGAACAAACCTGTGCAGAAAAGAGTCCAGATAGTCTTCACTGATCATATTATGCATTAACCCCAGAGAAAATTAATTAGGATGCCCCTAAGAAGAAATGCATAATAAACATCCCAGACTTTTCTGGTCAATCATAAAGGCATCCCATAAATCTCTGATGAAACATCAGACCCTTCTGTCAGCTTGCAAAATTTCAGCAAGAGAACAGGAAGCTAAGAGGAAATGCTGTGCTAACACTGCTGCAAGGAGGGACTCAGATTTAGGATGTATCAGTATTTCTAAGGAGACAAACAATCTGACAAGACTCTAAACTAGAAAATGAATAATGACACTGCCCAGTAATTGTAGAGAAAGGCAAAAACATACCTGATTTTGAGGTTTCATAAAAACATCTAAGCTATCCTATTTCTGTTGTCTCTGGAACATCCTATGCATGAACTCAAGAGATCCTTAATAACTTAGTTGGAAACTCATCAGTCTCCATTCTCAATGATAGAAGTTGTAAACAATGGCAACTCACACTTGGCAGCGTTTGCTACACCATGAGGATTAGAAGAATAAGTTCACACTCCTTACTAAATCTCCTACAGCACACCAAGATCACAGGAAAGAGTACTCCAACACTATCAGATAAACAATAGCAGCACAAAAAACCAGAAGGGTCACAGACACCAGATAATCCATCTTTCTACCACAAACCAAGTTTGATCAAAACCAGCCATTCCTGACAGATGTATGTCCAACCAGTTCTTAAAGACCTCCAGTAACGGAGACTTCACCACCTCCCCAGGCAATCTTTTCTAGTGATTTCATCGTCCCTTGCCAATACTTGTTTTACTTTATGACTCACTTTAATCACTCTTTCTGCAGTTTAAGCACATTATTTCATGTCTTATCCAGCTTGAGACCAAAGAACAGATTATTCCCTTCTGTACAATAGCATTTTACATATTTGGAGACAGTCATCTGTCTTTATAGGTTACAAAGACAGGTTATAGGATCTCTGATGATTTTTTGCTATTCTGTCTGCAGGCTCTCCAGCCAGTTCATATCATCTTTGGATGGCAGCTCCAACTAAGCGTTTTATTTGAGGCTTTACCAAAACTTAGTTGAGCCACAAGATTACTTCACCTGTTTTGCTGGCTATATTCTTAGTTAAACATCACATTATCAGTCTTTTTTAAAACAGTAAGACTTTATTTTGTGTTCAGTTTGTGATTCACTATAACTCTACATTCTTCTCTGGAGAGCCGTTCACTCCCCATCTTAGAACTTGGCCCTTGGTCACTCCTTCCCAATTGCATTGATCTCTATTTGTCCTCTCTGTACTACACGCTACAGTTTCTATATTATTCTTCCTGTTTGCCAAGAGTATTAAGAACTCTAATATTGTCTTTTAACATCTGCCATGTTGTCCAGTCTCTGCAAAATGACAGTTTCTGCATCTGCTATTTTGTTGTTGCTGTGCTTGTTTCAAAGAAAATCGTACACATTTTAGGAAGGATGGTGTCAGCTGAAGAATCAACAGATACATTCCAGGTAAACAGCAGTGTAGTCAGAAGTATACCAAAGAGTGTGGAATAGTTGATTCATGCTCTGTTTAGTCATGGCATACACAATGTATAGAGAACACATACTGGGTAAAGTGATGTTTTGAGCAAGTCTCATAGTAATGTCAAGAGATTACTCTGAGTGACTGCTTATGAATCCCAAAAGTCGCAATGTGCAAAGGCACACTACAAGGCAAATATCTTAACCACAGTTATATGCTGGAGTTCTCAGATCATTGCTTTGCTGTAAAATATTCAGGGACAGTGAACATGGAGAACTGTTAACTGTTCACCAACTGTGTTAATTCCACAAAGAAATGCACAGAAGAGTGACTCCAAAAACATTTTAGTTTTTGTCCAAATAATGCACATGCAGGGCATGTGAGGACAATTTTTGCAATTATGCCAAATCCATTATGGCAAATCTACTTGCTAGCAAATGGCTTCACCCTACTGACTTTCCTATTGCAGAAAGAAATCACAATGAGCTAAAATCAGTTGTTACATGTGATTCAAGTTGTAGAAAGTGAGAAAGAAGAACTGCACTTTCCTGAAAAGGATTTTTTTGTTCCTGAAGGATTATTCTTGAGAACCTAAATGGGGTATTCTGCTGAAATCTCAGCCTCCCTAAACAAGAAAGACCAGATTGCCAGACAAAGTAAAATGCTCCTTAAATAATTCTTGTATTTGAGATACAATATGCAACCATTAGGCACTGGTGTGCCTAAGGGCTAGATTCAATCTGATTTTCAGATCTCTAGAAATATATCTTACAAGTGAGATCTAGAACTCCAGACTACACATACAGCACGTAGGCAGAGCCAAACACCTCAAAATGGGACCCAAAGCAGCTTGAGCCAGAAACATTGAGCTGGCTCTTCACCAAGCTGCATAGACAGAACAACAACAACAAAGTTCAAAATAGTCATTCATCTAAAATCCCATATTTCTGTGGAGCTTATGAAGCAATGCTATGGCTGAAAAGCTGTTGGGGTGACTAAGATACTGTTGTGAATGACAATACTTATAACCATTCTTGCACTGAGAATAGCGTGCCCACATCTTTTGCATGCACAAGTGTTCTTGTCAACAATGAGGTGACAACAATAACTTTTTGCAGACTGGCTCAGTAAATAATGCTTTTGTCTGGGAAATGAGGCAACTGGGTTCAACTCCTTCCAACTCCCAAGTGCATAGCATGAAGGACCTTTCAGGCATTACACCTTCTTCACTCCACCTTCCAAAATTTGTGCGAGGAGGCAGCAGACAGCACAAAATATCAGTTACACTGCATGAGAATCTTCAATGTGATGAACTAAACGCAAGACTCGCAAGATAATGTGATGGCCCCAAGCACTAGGCTGCAGAGTTAGGCAGACACACTCTCTCAATTCAGGCTCAATATAAGCTGAACTCTTTTCTATGCAACAGCAGCTCCATTGGCTGGGAGGGGAGCAAACCTTTTTCTCCAAGGCTGGTGGATAAGAAGCTCACCATGACCTGGCAATGTGCGCTCACAGCCCAAAAAGCAAACTGCATCCTGGGCTGCATCAAACGAAGCGTGGCCAGCAGGGTGAGGGAGGGGATTCTGCCCCTCTACTCTACTCTGGTAAGACCCCACCTGCAGTTCTGCATCCAGAAGAAAGCTGGAGAGGGACTTTTTACAAGGGCAGGTAGTGATAGGATGAGAGGTAATTGCTTCAAACTGGAAGAGAGGAGATTTAGATTAGATCTCGGGAAGAAATTTTTCACTATGAGGGCAGTGAAGCGCTGAAACAGGTCCCGAGGGAAGTTGTGGAGGCCCCATCACTGGAAGTGTTCAAGGCCAGGTTGGATGAGGCTTTGAACAATCTGGTCTAGTAGGAGGTTTTCTTGCCCATGGCAAGGAGGTTGGAACTAGATGAACTTTAAGGTCCCTTCCAACCTAAAGCGTTCTCTGATTCTATGATCTGGCTACACCCAGCTTTCAGCTATTTACATTTTCCAGAAATCCTGTGCTAGGCAGACCCAGTATCCTTATGGACTGTAGTTCTAGTAGGTGAAAGGCACCTATTTTTCACCAAGGACTATTGAAATCATAGCATACATACTGACACCCTATTTTATCATAAAGTAAAAGAGCGTTGTAAACCGATAAACAATGTAGGTAGCTCACAGGTAGTATTTAGACTGGGTTTTTGATTTGCCCAGCTACTTAACCAAGGGGCTTAAGGTTGCTGTGAGGTCAGAAAGCAAGGAAGGAACTGAATGTCTAAGTGAGACTGGATACGGAGCCTGGATATCTGCTAAGCAACTTGCTCATTTGAATGCCGGTCAGAAATCATTGAGTGCCACACAGTATTCTCCAAGCATGTCCGACCAGGCACCTGATCATGAGTTTCTTTGTCTGGTCACAAGGTAAAACATGAAGACCCTGAAGCAGGAAAGGCACTTTTTATCTTTTTATGCAATAGCCTAGTGGTTAGAGCAATTGTTCGCAGAGTACTTTCTAAGCTTTCTAGGCTTTCTCAGCCACAAATATTTCTTAACCACCTTTTCATCATGCCATTCTCAATTGCAGGGACATCGCTTTAACAAGACACTCCATCCTGTCTTATGAAGAGAAACAGCTGTAAAATTATGAATGCAAGATGAAAAAGGTCAGCAAGTGATTTATGTTTCTTCACTTGGAATTTGATTCAAAGATGCAATAAACCTTCTCGGTCCAAACTGGTAAGGGATTATCAGTACTAACAACACATTAGTGTTGTGACTGAGTTTTAATTATGCTTCTCACTGAGGTATACTGACCATTTAATTTACAAACCCTGTACATAAGTAATTGCCTCTAAATAATGTCATTCTTTTCCTTACTCCAACTCTACATGTGAAGATAAATCACATTGCATGTTGGGAATGAGTTCATGGGTATTACTCTGAAGAGATATAAAGTTGATATACTGACAGAACCATTGCAATTTTAGGGCGGTATTTTAGGATTTCAGATGTTTCTGCTAGATAATCTGGCAAATTTCTGGATCACAATGACATTGAGGTTATCCAGCATATAAAGTATAGACACAAACACCCTACTTTTTAGATTTATACACATGGCACAGACCTTCCTAAAGGCCAAATATTATTGCTCTGTTTTGTGTACTGTGTTGCATTTTTTGGTGCCAGTAAGATCTATACAGCAAAGCACATTATAATGCCCATTACTATGTTCATTACAGTTCTGCTGTATCTGACTGAAATAAACAGCTCCGTTAAGAACATCCTGCATAGTCTCCCATATGATGAGCCTATCAGGGGGACCTCCTAGACAAACAGTGCTAACCTGATAAGGTCTGTATCACAAAGTGCTCCAGATTCTACTTTGAAAGGCTGTTTTGTTTCTGCAGTATTTGTACACAGTCCAGGAATGAAAGAAATGTTTATTTGTAAATGAGGACAGCAACCATTTATAGACATTCTTTTGACCTCGCTGCCTTAGCTGAAGCTGGTTCATCACCATCCACAATGTGAAGGTCTCTGCTCTCCCAGTTTCACCACTGGAGCACTATACTAGCCTAACATGTTGTGTCTAGAAGACAGAACTTGCATGATTCCATCTGCCAACAGAGCTGTGGGGGTGGAAACTCCTAGCTGTGAGTGGGGCTGAGCGGCTGGGACAGTGCTGTCTTCAAGTAGCACAGCTGTTTGCAAAATTAATGTCTTTTTGTAGTCTTCCAGGAGAGGTCACAGGAGAACATAACGCTAGTCATTTAAACTGAAATAGCAGAAGAGACTGGGGGCAGGCAGGATTTCAACTTGTTGCTCCCATGAAATGTCTACAGAGAGGAGGGATTACAAAAGCTCATTTCACCGCTACCAGCTGCACTGATGAATCTTTCATCAGAAATGAGAAATGATGCAGAGTGGAATGAAATCCAGGTGTACAGTCCCGCAAAGCCTTGAGGAGTGTTGCACAATTTGAGAGGCTACCTCTCACTACAGGGAGCTGTACAACTCCTTTGACATCTCTGGAGTTTTGTGGGCCCGCCAGCGAACCAAAGAGTAGAAGAAAGAAGCTCACAATCTTCAAGCAATCCCTGAAGCAGTTCTTAAGTGTCCCTCCATCTTATGCAAACAAAATAAACAAAACTGTCACTAATTCAACAGGTAATTTTATTTTTTAAGGATTCTGACATGTTAAATTACCAGGAAGTGTCAATACCAGAAAACTACTGATGTGTGCTGCCAGAATAGCAAAGGAAAACTAATTCAGCAATAAACACGGCCTAAATGAAGGCCAGGTCTTTTAGAAACCTTAGACTAATCACGCTGTAATAGGACTCGTCTTATTGTGCTTTTGTGGAACCCATATATGAAGTAGTCCAACAAAAAGGCAAAAAAAGGATCATTTACCCAGTTTGGAGAACAGATGAATAGAGCCCTGCATCTGTGTGTCATTAGCTCAAAGTTGGTGGTCAGAAGGCAAGGTGGAAACGTCACTCTGAGCTATCGTGATAGTGTTCCTCAGAAGACGCCAGAGAACGTCCTAGATACAGCAGCTCAGAGCAACACCTAGAAACCAGCCCATGTATAGTTAAGTTTGTGTTCCAGAACTACCTTTCTATAACTCACAGGTTCCTTATTGTGTGTTCCTATCACTTTAACAGCATTTGCCTTTAAAAAGAAATCTGCTTGAGAATAGCTATTTTCCTAATTAAACAGAAGTCTGTGTTTGCAAACACTGAGAGCTCTTTCTGGATGTTTTCCCCATAAAGCCCCATATCAATCACCATATTAGTATGAAGACAAGATATATAAAAATGGATTTGCATACACAATTTACCAGACAGTTGCAAGTTCAAAGATCTGTTTTAAATCACAATCACATTAAGAAAGTTTTAAATCTTTTGATAATTTTCCTTTTCTTATTACTAATACTTTTTTGCTTTAGAACTTTGAGCGCTCTTTAAGATGTAGTTTGCCAATCTATATCCACCAAAAAGCTTTCAATAAGTTTGATTAAATTTTAAGCTACGGGGTTCAAAACCAAACTGGACCCCTGAAAGATATGATGTGTATAATATCCAGAGACATACTAGATTATGGCCTTCTCTCTAAAACCTGACTTTACATTTTTTACACACAGGGAAAAGATTAATCCATGCTACTCTAAGGACTCTGCTGAGCTATAGACCTTCTACAGGGCCATGAGGAAGTTGCACAGGCAAAGGTCTGTGAAGAAATGATGGTGCCTTCAGAATTTCCCTGACTTTTGACATTTCAACACCCCTAAGTGCCCTCAGCTTCCACCTAAAGAACACCACATGTATAAAATCATCCACGTGCTCAGTGCCTGAATGGCTGTGCTCTGTAAGCTGCCGCACCTTCAAGCACCGGGTGCTGAACGTTGCAATACCCAACTGTTTTCACGGGTTTCCCCCTCGGTGTTTTGAGCTTCCGTTTGCATTTGCTGAAGGGGATCCCAGATAAATATTAGAGTAATGCATGCCACATAAGTTCTGAGAGTACACAACACAGATTCTACACAGCCATCATGTTAGCAGATTAGTACATAGAATCCAGTTGCAAAGCAGCCAAATGTTTTTATATTACCAACTCAAAATGACCTCACCAGCCAAATGACACAATGTAATCAGATTTCAAATGTGTGTGCTTAGGTATTAACAGGATGCTGCCCTGATTAAAGTATCTAAATAGACATCTACATTTATGTGCATATATGGAAGAACAAACACAGAGTTGTCATAATAGCTTTTAAAACCAGGTTAAAATAGCCTTGGGAATCATATAATCCCTGGAGAACTGGGGTATGTAGATGCTCCTTCTAGCCTAACAGACTAGTGAATTTTCTTTGGGCAAAGGTTAAAAGCAAAATAACATAATGGGGGGAAATAAAAATAAAAATAAAAAAAGTCATCACAGATCAAAGCTCTCCAGTTCTCACAGAAGATCACTTCTCTCTTTTACCTGCTAAATTACAGTGGAGGTCTTAAAGAATCTCCTGGAGAGATGAAAGGGATGGTTACAGCCAGGAAACGTAACTCTGAAAAAAAAATACCAACAATTTTCACCGTTAGGAATGCTTTTAGCAATCCTTCAGTAATCCTAATTTTAGACCATTTTTCTATTAAACCTTGCAAATTCTATAGTTTAACAGTAAAGTTGTTTTGTTCAGCTAGACAGAAAATTATTTCTTTGTGATTTCCCAACTTTGGGTGTATGCCGGAGCATCTTTCTGGATACACTGCACTTAATTTGAACATCTGACTGAGGGGGGATATGCGCAAACTGTTGCAGTAAGAAGAAAACCCACATCCAGCAGAGGAACATAAGCAGTGTACGTACACCTAATAAGCATGACTAAATTTAAAGATTAGAAATCTTGTAGATGGGCATTATGGCTACACGCTGTCTCATTTTTTTCCTTTTGGGAACAATGAGGAAAGCATTTAGCTAAAGCATTTGCATAGGTAATGTTGCCTTCGTACTTTTGTTCTGAATTGACAACTGAATGCATTTTATGCATGAAATATGGAGCATAAATACTGCTCCATCGAGGGAAAAACATATTATGGTAGTGGAGAGTTGAAAAAAGAAGTGGGGATTAAAGGGCCATTAAGTATCTTGCATTGGTTTTAATAGCACTAACTCACAAATATTCTTGCATAGTGATGGACTGTCTTTCACCACAAATTCTAAGTGCAGCCTCTAGGACTGCTGAAGAGGAGCATGCCAATATTTGTAAAGACTAGAGAAAATTATACAGAAGAACTTTATTAAAAAGTAAAATTTTAGGACTGTTTGTTCCACTATCAGCAAATTGAGAAGCCTCAGAGGGCAGAGGCATCATTTCAAACTGTCATGAAAGACCTGAGAACTAGTGGACATCTGGCATATGAGGAGTTCTGGGTCACTTTGTTCACTGTTTCATCTTAGTTCTATGGATATTCCATGCAGATCACACAGGATTGATATAAAGCCTTTGGTGATCATCTTAACTTCATTCAGCTTCAGTCCACGTTGCTTATCCTGGTCTCTCACATTTATTCATACACCTCTCCATGTCCCTACACTTGCTTTGCACAGCAGGGCTACTCTTACTGATTTTCAAATGAGCACAAGTATGCCTGAACCTTCTGCTGCCATGCAAACCAAGCTGAGAGAAACACCCCATCAGAAGGAGGTGAAGGATGGGATAAGCTGCTGGTGCTGGCAACAGTTCAGCAGCAAGAAAGCCGTCTTGGCTGCTCCAGAACAGCTCCCAAAATGCTTATGTGAGCTATGTCAGCCACCGCCATGAAGGAAAACGCCTGGAGTGTGTTTCAAAGGGCAGTGATCATCTGGTTGGCCAGCCATAACTTCTGGACGCTGCAAATACAAACAAACAAAACGTTTCCTTTTACTTCCTACAGAGAAACCCACTTCTGTTTCCTGGCGATGGGAATCCATTTTATTCAATGTCAAACCTCAGTTGCAATTGTTTCAACAAAACTCCCCTCTGCCACAAAGTACAATCCAGCCCTGGTGTGAGCAGCTGTAACAGTGATACTGTAATTGCTCAAGCTCATTACATCCACCGGGTATCCTCCCTGGGCTCCCTTCTTTCTGCATCCTTATCACACAGATGCTGCCACGGCAAAGCTGCCTGTGCATTAGAGCCTTGGCCAAGCAAGTAGCACTGCCCCACGTGCTTTAGGCTCCACACCTTCCCCTGAGGCAAGGAACGCTCTCCTCATGCCCCAAAACGCTGCCGGGGCTTTCACTGCAGTCATAGGTGAGGAAGCCGTGTGAAGGGTAAAGCGTGCAGTAACACACAGTGCTGCACATTTGCATGAGGATTTGGAACTCATTCCACAAGCAACGGATGGCCCAGCGAGTTACGCAAAGCAATGGTACTGTTTAGATTATCAAAGTGAGGTTTTTTTTCTAGAAGAGGTCTACCCCGCATCCTGTGAGCTGCAGGCTTCATCACATCTCAGTCTTAGATAGCTCAGAGCAGAGCAGCAAGCGCCCACCTGAGAAAAACTGCGTACCAGTGGCATTTCACAGCCAGTTTAAACCAAAACACCGATTTTCTCAAGCTCAGCCACAGCAAGCAAAAAAGAGTGTGCTACTAAATACTGGTGGAGGTGCCTATTGCCTTCGCTGAGTTCAAGCAGCATTGAGCTGTAGATTCAATGGTGCACCAAAATGATTTTACCTGCACAAAGGAAAAAATCCCGGCAAGTGCTGTTGACCATCACCTTCCACTGACGGTGGCTGAAGAAAACGGGTATGTGATACCTTGCTGAATGGGCCTTGTTTGATTAAAAGCAGCACTGTACGGTCAAAAAGAAAATACTTGCCTGTGGAGCTCGCTTCTGATTTAAAATTAGGCCCTGAAGCCCATGTATAAACAGGGTCTGTGTCACTTTTTTCTCTCAAGAAACCACACAGTCCCCTGCTCCCTGGGACAGCAGCGAAGTGGGAGAGCTGCTGCGCAACCGCATGCACGCTGCTGCCCGCCGCCACGGAGGGGTTAGGCCTCTCCTCCTCCTGCCAGCGCTTTCATTCCTTCTTCTTTGTCCGCTCCTCTGCCCCGGCTGCTACCCAATGGCTTTACCCCAGAGGTTTTCCTGCGTGAAAACGACTTCAGGGACAATTTTCACTTTGCTCCATCCAACCCCACGAGGCGTAGCTCGCCCTGCAGAGGTACCGCGACTTGCGGCGAGGCAGGGGAAGGTGTCGGTAGGGCCTAGGAAGCCCAGCCCCCGCCTGCCCCGCCGCCTCCGAGGCCGCGGCGGCAGCGCCCCGACCGCGCCTCAGCCCTGCGGACGGTCCCGGGCCGCGGGCGGGCGGAAGCGGCCGCGCATGCGTGGGGCGGTGTCCGCGGCGGCGCGGGAGGGCGCAGGGCGCCATCTTGTGCTGCCCGGCGCGCCCTGCGGCCGGGGTCAGCGCTGCTTCAGGGGGGACCGGGAGTACGGGGTGTGGGCCGCGGCCTCCCGAGGCCCCGCTGCTACCCGTGTCGTGGTGTTGCAGTGTGTGTCGCCGTCACTGCTGTCGCTGTCGGGAAGGGCTGAAAGAGCGAGACTTGCCACGCGTGTGTGGTGTTCAGATACAGAATAATCCTGAAAAGCTGGTGGGGGTGGGTGGTAGGGCAGGACGGCCACCCTCACGTGAAGTGTGCTGTGAGCCTCCTTCCTTGCGGGTTCCCCATGTTGCTGGCTCCATATGGCTGCCCACCACACAGGCTCTGGCTTCCATCTCCGTGCCTGCAGCCATCTCCTCTCCCTGCTCTCCCCTCAGCACCCTCTGAGTTGCTGGGGAAAGCCAAAGGTGGGTTGCTGCTTTGGGCATGTCCCTTTGGCAGCAGCAGCAGTCTCAGGGCCTCGGGGAGGTGTGAGGCCAAAGAGCAGCCTGTCGGCCACCCTGGGTGACGAGGGGAGGCCCTGCTGTCCCCGTACTGCGTGAGGGAAGCACGGCATTGCCCCTCATCTCTCCCGGGCTGCCCGGACTCCAAGGTTGCTCTGCGGCGTGTGCCTGTGTCGTTTCCCCACACAGCCCCGCACAGAGAAGCTCGACGCCATGTTCCGGTGAGGGCAGCAGGCCTGGGGTGTGCTGTGCCAGGGGTGTGGAACCAACCCACCACTGGATGAGGATTTGATCTGAGGGACAATGGAAACCAGGCCTGAAGACCTTCAGGAATTGTGTAGATTATCATCCAAAGAAACAGAACTATAGATTGCTGTTATCAATGCCAGCCTGCTGCCTGGAGCGGTAGTGTTAGCATCATCTGTGTGCTGGCATTATGGCTTTACTACAGACAGATTTTTCACTGACCGGTGTTAATTCTATCACTAACACCATTCCCATTGATATGAAAACTCCCTTTGCACTTTACCCACTTCTCCTCTCGATATACTTGCAAAAGCACTTAAAATCTCTTCAATTTTCCTTGATTTCAATTTTTGTCTTTTGTTGTCATTGTTGTTTTTCCTACCTTTGCCATTTTTGCAGCAAAATGAGGAGTGGCAGAGTCCCCCGAATTTCTTTTTCTTCTGCTTTGTAAGAGCCTTTTCCCAAAGCCACATCACCGATCCCATTTCTTCCGATTCCCTTCACAGTGAAAGTGCTGTCCTTTCATTATCATGACTTCATGTTTCCTTACCTTAAATCCTCTTCAACTCTGTGAAAGTTTAAGTAACAGTCAAAGTCAGATGCTACTTGATGAAACGATGGCATTTTCTCTACACGCTTTGCCTTGGTGGTGTCAGAAGTTTGCAGACGTTGGAGACACTGGGTTCTGTAAGACTTCCTTTACCCTCACGTAGCACCTTTGTGACCAGTTTCTTCCTGCCCATCCTGTTGTTGTGCTGGAACAGTTCCTTACTCTCCGTTCAATTAGCACACCCTCCTTCTTCCAAGCTGCTCAGGCAGTCTCCCATCGGTTCCGCCCCTCACAGATGTCTCTCTTCTTTCCAGAACAAAAAGATGCTGTCCAAAGAGGCTAAGATGCCTTTTTCATGATGCAGGCATCAGGCTGTCATTTTTTGCGTACAGTTCCTTGGCTAGCCCACACTTTGAACTTTCCCCCAGTGGTGATCAAGAATTCACACTATCTTCTGGGTTTACTTTAGTTTCCTTTCTTTGGTTTCCTTCCCAAAGGTTTAGGATTCCGGCCCAACCCATAAATCTGTCATGTTTGACAGTCAGACGGTAATGCCTTGGCATGGTAAACATTGCAGACACGCGGCACTGCCTTTCTGATGTGCCTTGTGTTACTGCCTTTTTTGTCTAGTGGGTCTATATGTGTCCTGAGATGCCACTGAAGGAGCAAAACTGAGTCTGTCTGGCACACCTAAGCACACCGCTGGTGAGTCTCAGCATGAATCTTCCAATTCTGCAAAAACTCCTCTCTTACCTTAAGCAGGATTTCATTGATAATTTTTAGAATTCAGCACAGGATGCATGTTTAAAGTAGGAGTGGCATAACGCTTTTTACCTTTTTCCTTTAAGAACTTTCTCTGCCTCCCACAGACCTGAACCACTTCCAGATTAGTCAGAGGGGGTCACTGCAGAACAGCAGGCAGCGTTCGCTCCCACTCTACACAAGCCGGGCAAAGCTTTATGCTTTTTCCAACCCCGCTGCTAGTTCTGAAGTGAAGCAGTCAAGCCCGAGGCACAAAACTGTAGTGTATTTATGTGCAGCGGAGCCACTGGAAAGCAAGGCTGGCCTGGCAGCGTAGGTCATTTGTTTCATCTTTAGAGGTTATGGTATATGAGACCAATATGAAGGCTTCAGCTGTAAAAAAGCAATTTTATGTTCCAGCTGCTTGATTGCCTTGTCATGTGTTGGAGTTTGCTTAGAAACTCAAGAAGCAAATCAGTCAGCAAGTCCTCATGCTTTCAGTTCTTCAGATCTGGTTCTTCTCTTTCCTCCCTAATTGTAACATGACCTTCTGTTACCTTCTGCTCTTCCATCACTTACATGTGCTTGTTCCCTTCTGGTTTTAATCTACTGGTTTTAGATTTCAGCTTTATTTTGTTGTAAACTATGATCTAAACTGAGAATACCTGTTATCTATGACTCGTGTGCATGTTCCAACATACGACTCAGCTGCAGAGAATGATAGGAATCCATTTTTGGAAAATAAGTCTTTTTTTCACTTTACTGTTTCTCCAGTCTTGTAATAGTGTGACAGGTGTCTTCCACTGAACAATTAATCCTCCTTCACGCACCTCCTTAAGAATGCTGGAAATCACAATTTAAGTCTGCCTCCGTATGGAAAAAGAGCTGTTACACCAAAAAGATATTAATGATTGTTAACAAAATGTTTGGGGTGCTGGGAACCAAAGTTGTTGATAAAGCTAATGGAGGAGGTGGCAACCTCTCATCCTGATAAATGGAAGACATCACTACGCGCCTTTTTGTAACAACAGTGTAAACAATAGCAACCATTGCCCAAGATGAAATGTTGCTTTGCAAGTCCTAAACAAGAAATAACTGTGGCGAAACAAGATGTTTCCCCAGGAAACTGGCTACCAGTGCTTGTGGGGCATTGCAGCTTTGTCTGGCTTTGTGTTCAAGGTAGAGGGCAATTGGAAATCCTGAGAACTCATTGGAAGTTTGATGCCAGCAGAGAGCAAAATCAGTGCTTTAGACACAGAACTGACTAGAAGAGTGTGCTTGGAAACTATTAGCATAGAAAATTCTAGCTATTGCTGACCTTTACCAAGTTTACAGAAACAGAACTTTCAACACCTGTAAATAGGAAGGAATGAGCTGAAAAAAGATCTGACTCACATCATCATTTTCACCTCTTAACAGAAACAATTCCACAAGGCTTCAAGTACTAGCCATGTGGACTAAGAGGCAACATCCCTTGAAAACAAGCTGTCTTCTGAGCACTGCCACCTGATTTCTTCACCAGTGTTCATTCCACATCCCTTTTCATCTCTCCCAACAGCATCCCGACGTCTTCTGTTGCAGAGTCCACCCATGTTGTCTAATCCAGTTCTGCTACTCCATCCCCTTGACTCCCTCCCATTCTCCTAACTGCCCCCTTGGCAGCAGCACACAAACAGCAGGCCAGGTCGCGCCAGAGCTCACCCTGTGGCTTTTCCCTTCATGAGAGTATTACTTGGGATCTCTCTCGTCTATCACTGACACCACGTGCAAAACTTGTAGCGACTTGGTTTCTATAAGAACTTTGCTGTTGAGCCACATCTGATTGAAGCTGGCAGTGGCTTCAAAAGGTAACAAGGAGGCTATTAACAAAGAGCTGTACGGACAGAAAGGCAATAAAATGACGAGACTGATGTTTGAATGTAGTAATCTGGCACCAGGAGCTGAAGCTATAAAATCTGAACATTGCATGGTTAATGATGAAATTCTGGGTGTTGGCAACATGGAGTGGGTGACAATCCAACTGAAATCCAAGTTTCACACAGTTATCTCTATGTGCTTCCCCTGCTTCTTAAAGAAACTCAGTATTTCCTCTTTCTGCAAAACTTTTAACTGATTCTTTTCTCTGTACGAAACAAGTTGTGACAATGGTTAAGAAGAAAGTTCATTGAAAATAACCTTTTGTGATTTTTGTTAATATCT
Organism: Chionis minor; assembly: GCA_013398295.1. Lineage (NCBI taxonomy): Eukaryota > Metazoa > Chordata > Aves > Charadriiformes > Chionidae > Chionis > Chionis minor. The sequence goes on along the minus strand of VZSF01009458.1, from coordinate 619,493 downwards.
GATTGCTACCAGAATATGAGTTTGTTTTTTTCCCCTTTCTTTAAAGTTTATTTCTTACAAAGTTTATAACCGTGACTCTAGGTTTTTCTCCACCTATATAATATCAAGAAAATGGAACTGAAATCTGTGGACTGGTGATAGTGTGGGGGGTTTTTTGGTTTGTTTTTTGGTTTTTTCTTTTTAATATGAAGTAGGATTATTTATCTACATTAATTCTAGAAAGGGATGCTTTGGATATTAATGGCTGAATCAGTGTTAAGCCATGCATATCGGGGAGAAATATGGGTACAGTATTTTTTATTTGTGCAGTTTTGATGAGCAAATGGAAATGAACACATCATTTTTATGCTCTACACCTGCAAAAGCAATTCCCATGATTATTGATTATTGCTAGAAATAACTGTTAAATATTGAAATAACTGTTTGAAGTACAGGATGCACAGTTTTCCACTAATCAAACTTTTTATTTCAAGTGTTGTCACTCACAAGTCATAGTTAAAATATTTTCTTTGATAGGATGAGATTTAATTATAAGACTCAGTTATTTCTGTATTCAAGACTAATTGATTTCTGGAGGAAGAAGTGAGAGAGAAGAGTGACACAGAAGACTGGTGCAGCACTAATCTCAGTTATACGTGCGTCCTCAGGCCAATAAGCCAAGACAGTCATGTTTTATCTTTCAAATAAAAAATTCTCTCAGCAAGGTAAAAGTGACTTATTTTTTCCTAAGTATTTACATGATGTAAGTAAGCTTCAGCTCATTATCTAGCTCTTCAGTGTCCTTGTATAGGGCTTAAAACCCCATCTACTTCAAGTGTCCAGGTTAGGTTCCCAGTTCCCTTAAGTACTCCAGAAAGTCAGCGTAGAAGGAGAGAGACAGACCTGAAGGCTGTAGAGGTGCCAAAGCCGGAAGAGGGGTGTCTCTTTTTCTCTCTCAGCTTTGCGGCATGCCCAGACGGGATCTTGTGAGCTAAATGCATATAGATAGGTGTGTGTGAAATTCCTCCCCCTCCCCATTTTTTATGGTTTTTGTTCATTATATAGTGCTTGGATTAGCCATTATGGTATGTAGCAATTGTCCTTAAGAAAAAGAAGTTTTCCCAACAAGACTTTATAGACAAGTAACTTCTCTGACCCAGTGATGTTTTGTGAAACAAGACTGAGGGAGTCTTGCTCAAGGTGGAGGAGAGGGCAAAGAGGAAGGGGGCGTCCAGTCTTGCAGAAATGCTAACACCATACACAATGCTGGTTTCCCCTTTCTCTAGAATGTGACCTCTCCCTCTCAAAGTCTGCTCAGCACGGGCTTTTAGACCAAATTGTTTTTCTCTTTATGACCACTGGAAGCTTTGAGTACTCAGTGCCTCAGAACGGGCAGGGCTGCAATCTTAGCTCCACAGGAATCGCTGGGTCAAAGGTAAAAGTACAACTCTTTTTGATCAGTGAAACAGTCTGGCTGGCACGAGCCCTGGCACAGGGTGTGAAGCGGCATCCAGTGTTCAGCCTGTTGTTAGCTTTGAATGTGGCATTCCCTGAACACCTACGAGTTATCCTCCAGCTTTGATCATAGCTGTTTATTGAAAAACATGATTATCTGATACAGCTCTGCTGAACTTCTTGGAACCACTGATATCTAGCACTTCAGTGAAGGATCAGCAGTGTTGATGTGCAAGGTTTGGCCAAAAGAAAGTGTCTTCTGTAGGATAACCTCCCCAAGTGCCTGGTCCCTTACTGCACTCATTAAAGATACACCCTTACTTTAGTGTGCTTTTTGAAAAGTACTAGGAGCACCTCCTCTCATAGTGCTCCTTCGAACTCCGTTGCCCTGGAATATATTCACCACTTTACACTACAGCAAGCAGTAAAGCTTGCAATATGCTGTGCTGCCTTTCGAGAATATTCTACAAGGACAGACATGTGCACTGAAAAATACAGAAATTATTTGGTAACTGAGACCTGCTTTACTGGATGTATATTTAACTGGGTCAACTGCCAGGATGCGTGTCTAATGCAACGGGCATTGGCAGTATTTGGTAATAAATAATGGCATTCACATGATCAGTCTGCTCCAGGAATACCCCCAGTGATTTTGGAAGCACACTCGCAATAATTAACACATGTGAACGGGTGCTGTCTGTAAAAGACTTCATGCTGAGTGGACCTTTTGTTCACAACAGATAGCTCTGTGGCAGTCTCAGCCGCTTAAACAAATCATTCCTTCACTGAGACAGTTGGGCTGTTGTCTAACCGTTTGCACCGGAAAAAAAGTCGTATTCTTGCTGCACTGGTACAATATTCTCCTAAACATTCTTCCTGACCCTCACATGGTAATAGCATATGCCCCAAAGCATGTTGGCTTGGAGGTCTATGTGATTTGTTTTACTATGTTAGTGCATATGCAGGGGTGAATGTTTAGAGGCAGTCACAAAATCACAGAATCACAGGAAGTTGAGCATTGTGGTCCAACCCCCCTGCCAGAGCAGGTCCACGTAGACCAGGTTGCACAGGATGGCATCCAGACGGGTTTGGAATGTCTCCAGAGTCAAAGACTCCACCACCTCTCTGGGCAGCCTGTTCCAGTGCTCTGCCACCCTCAAAGGAAAGAAGTTTCTCCTCATGTTGAGATGGAACTTCCTATATTCGATTTTATACCCATGGCCCCTTGTCCTATCACTGGGTACTACTGAAAAAAGACTGGCCCCCTCCTCCTGGCCCCCTCCCTTTAAGTATTTGTAAACATTTATGAGATCCCCCCCTCAGTCTTCTCTTCTCCAGACTAAAAAGACCCGAGTCCCTCAGCCTTTCCTCCTAAGAAAGATGTTCCATCCCCCTAATTATCTTTGTGGCCCTTCGCTGTACCCTCTCCAGCAGTTCCCTGTCCTTCTTAAACTGGGGAGCCCAGAACTGGACACAGCACTTGAGTTGTGGTCTCACCAGGGCAGAGTAGAGGGGGAGGATGACCTCCCTCAACCTGCTGGCCACACTCCTCTTGATGCACCCCAGGATGCTGTTGGCCTTCTTGGCCACAAGGGCACATTGCTGGCTCATGGTCATCCTGTTGTCCACCAGAACTCCCAGGTCCCTCTCTGCAGAGCTACTTTCCAGCAGGTCAGCCCCCAACCTGTACTGGTGCATGGGGTTATTCCTCCCCAGGTGCAGGACCCTACACTTAGTTTTGTTGAACTTCATACAGTTTCTTTTTGCCCAACTCTCCAGCCTGTCCAGGTCACGCTGAATGGCAGCTCAGCCTTCCAGGGTGTCAGCCACCCCTCCCAGCTTCGTGTCATCAGCAAACTTGATGATGGTACACTCAATTCTGGGGTTTTTTAATGGCAGCAAGTATCTCCCCTTGTTACATTTTTTTCTTTGCCTTTTTGTTCCATTCCTGTGTTACTGCCTTTATCAGTGACGGCCATAAGAACAATTAGTGCAGGTGTTAATTCATCCTATGATGGGATGAGTGAGAAACTGTGCTTCTTGGACCTTCACTGGGCATCTTTCATTACACGGACTTCTGTTAGGCTCATTTTGATGCATCTCCCTGTAACAAGGGAACCGCAGGAATCCCTGTTACCAGAAGAGGGGAGGAGGCCCCTCACTACCAGCAGCACGACATCTCCAGCTGACTGGCTGCCAGAGGTTCTTCTGATTCAGAGGGAAACGCATCTCTGGATGCCTCTTCTTTGGCTTGCTCAGCTCATGACCTCTTGGAGAGACATGATTTAAAACTTCCAAAGTGTGAAATGAAAAGTTTGTGGAGGGCAGTGTCTATACTTCTCTTTCACTGGAGAATTCCCAAGACCTTTCTGCTACTATCCTATTGCTCTCTGTTGCCTGCACCAGTCCACAAATTAACCTATCTGCTTCCAGTCCTTTCTCAGAGGATGCCACATCACGTTCAACTGAAATGGTAGAAAAGGTTGTTAGAGTCCGGCATAGCACAATGTCCCAGTTTGGACTGTCTGGATGTGCTATGTATTGCATATGGGGTTGTGGAAAATCAGGCAAAGGTCAAGGGTAAAGCCAAACCCTGATGTCAGGATGAGGCAGAGTCAGAAACTGGGGAGATCCATGCATGCACCTGGTCAGCAGGCAAGGCATGGCCAATGACCACGAGAGCAGGACTACACCAGGAACTGGGGCTCAGGAACACTGGTAAAATGAAGAGAGAGACAACCGACAAAGAGCTGCTCACGGCATTCCCTTATGTAACGGATTGGTGGGGAAATCCGTCAGTGTGGATCATACCCTGTTTTCAGCTGGTCAAGCTTATCAGGCTCTGTGTGCCTGGGGAGCCTGCAAACAGCTGCAGGTCGATAATCATCAGCTGGATGGGTGCAGGTCAGGACACAGTTCTTACACGTGTTCACTGCTCTCCTGAAATGGATGGAATATATTAGGTTAACTCCTACGTACAAGACAGAGGTTCTTGCTCCCTCACTGAGCTGAGCTGAGATGGTCCTACTCGTTCTCTTCAGAAACAGCAAAATTTTGAAGCCTACATTCTTCAGTTGGCCATAAGCTACTTTAATTCCTCAAGTTTCTCTGCATATGTACAAAATCATTAGTTCACTGGGGATAGAAGGGCATGAGGAGAGCTGTTGATGGATGACCTTCCCAAAGGTTGTTTTTTTAAGACGGTCATAGCCACCTCCAAGTAATTTTGGTGTCACACAATGTATCTGGGAAGTTGTTAGAAAATAATTTCTTGCTGTGTTTTAGCACTTCCTGCTTCCAGCTGGGTCACAGGTCCCTGGAGACAGGCTTCCTTGCAGTGTTTTGGCACTTGTATTTCTCATTTGGACCAGACATACTGGGAAAACCAGCACTCAACTATTACAATTTGGCAAAGTTCAAGTTCAGCTTAACTTTAGGTGAAAAGTAAAACAGAAAGCTAGGGAATGGATTTTATTTTTTTATTGGTGACTCAAAAGATTCAGCTAGAGGTACCATCTGAAGTGCCAAACTGATGGTGATTTTTTAAAGACATATGTGTCTGTTCTTAAAGAATCTAACATCACATAAGAGATATTTTACAAGAAGCAGTGCTTTAAACATTTGTTGATCAAAATTCTTAGTCTATACATTTATGCAAAATGTAAAACACAATATTAACCCTCACGGAAGACAATTAAATATATCATGTGTTACTTGGAAGACATTAAAGATGTCATTTCAAGCACCTTAATTTCCTTCTTCCTCTTCTCAGTTTTTTATAATAAAGGGGCAATAGTGTGCAGAATCAGTTCAGTCTTTTCCTTCATACAAGCCTGCTGCTTGCACATTCCTGAAGAGGTTACCAGTGCACACACCTCCCATGATTTGACAGGGGTATTCCCAATTCTTGAGAAACTTCAGGACACCTCTGAGTTCTGCTGTTCTCACCATCTGCTCAACACCTAAACTAATGTGGACATCAGCTTTCTGTGCATAGATTATTTGAGCTGGGAGAGTGGATTTGCGGTGCTGCTTGTGCAGCGGCTCCACGAGCGGGACGCAATCAGCAGTTTCATTTCATGCAGCAGCGTCCTACAGCTACTTGCCTCCGCGAGCCTGTCCACTTTCTTTCAAGCTGGGTTGGCACCTATACTAGGAGGGGATGGTAGTTGGCAACGCAGAGCTGTTCTGAAGAAGCTGGTGGTATTTTCTCGAAGCCAAGGCACCTCTCAATTGCTTCAGTTACTGAGTAAGATACACAGTAACCCCATCTAGTTAGAATTCAAGTTCCACATCCTCTCTTAATGGCTTTTCAACAAAAGCACAGAAGCATGCTTCAGTGCCTGGGCCAAGAGAGATTATCATTTGCTTTCCCCTGGATAAGGAGTGCCTTTGTTCTATAGAGGGCACATGACTGAAGCAGGTGACATTCATTTGATTCTGAGAGTTGAGGAAGTTAAAGCTTACTCACGCTGTGTGACTCAGTGTCATTGCCTGTAAAGCAAGGGTACACTCCTGGGATATCCCGTTACATTTGATTGGGCTGCTTTCTAATTTTCTTATCGTTATATTATCTATGGTATTATCAGACCATCTTCATGCTTGGTAGGTTTCTCTTTGTTGTCATCCAGGTTGCATGGTGATCCCTCAGCTGTGCTTTCCACAGATGAGCTCTACTGAAGGCTGCATTTTTTTGTTTCTGTGTGATTTCGCAGGTGCAGCCAGTCATGGAATTCAGGCACTGTTTCCTCCTCTGGGCTGATAAAAAGAATATTTCTGACAAACCTAGACAGTCATTGCTGTGAAACATCGTCTGACTTAAAGAACTAAGAACCACAGTCAGCCACCTTGCAAATTTCTGCACTGTTGATTGTACATGACATGCAAAAAGAAGAAAAATAGTTAATTTTCATGATAATTCATTTCTGCAGCCAGCTTCTCTCATTTCACAAATTTATGTCCTACAGTGGCACCAGACTGACATTTGGATCTTCAGCAGCTATGTGAACTGCACGTGTTCTCTACTTCTGTGCAACGTGACCACTTGTGCCTTCGTTGACGCTTCAGGCATGCAATAAGAAAACATGACCGTCACGAAGAGCATGCGTATTTGCTGCGCCACGTAGATGGTAATAGATGTGTTACCAAAGCTGGGACTGTGGCTTCCAGCTTTCATGCTGGTGGCTGTTCTGAAAGAGTTATGTGGAAAATTTAGCATATTAAAACGTATACTAAACCATGCGCTAGACCATACCATAGATGTTGCCATTTACCAGTTTGATTAAAGGACTGGGATCCTATACTAAAAGTAGAGGATAGGGAAGGGAAGGAAAGACCGGACATGGATGCTGTTGTGGTACGAGGCACTGTGCAGGGGTTCCCCGGCATCCCGTCCCCTGATGCAGAACCCAAACTGTGGCCATTAGTGCTAACAGGAGAGGGACAACCACTGCCTTGTCCAACCACTAATTCTGTTAATGCTTTGACTGCTACTTATTGCACCTGTGATTATACCTGGCACTGGAGAATAAAAATGTGAAAGAAGCTGTACAGGAAGCAGATGTGAAATACTCTAATAATATATTTAAAAAAAAATCAGTTTAAAGCTTGAAGCGGTGGCTTTTATGTCCTTCTTTAAACTGCTGGGTTTGTAGTGTCTATTGCTGTAGGTCATAGTAGTATCTGTTGTTAGTTGTTTTTATACACCGTTCTGTATTTGACTTATTTGTGTTTCATTTAATCCTCCTTTTGTTTCCCTGTGACTGGGTATGAAGTACAGAACAAAAGTGAAGGAGAGCTACTCCTGTTTGAGGTTCGTCTAAATGCTGTGTACTGGCTTATGCTTGTTTGATGTTTCAGGCTATTCTCATGTAGACTGTGGTTCCAAAACTAACAAGCTTTTAAAGACTTACGTGATGAAGTTGCAGAAATATGTTATTTTGAGCTAAATGATATCTGATAAGGCACTAACACTGGTATTTTCAATTAGACAATATATGTTAAAAAAAATCCGAGAGCAATCATGATGATTAAATGGTATAAGGAGGAGAAGAAGAAGAAAAAGGGATAGAAACTTTTATGTAAGTGTGATGTTTCAGTCCAATGAGAGTGAATTCTGTGCCAGTCTCTCACATGAAAATGCTGAGATCTGATTAGCTTTGACTTTTCTGATACTTATCTGTGTAATTCATTCTATATTTTCACTTTCTGTTCCTTAATAAGGAAACATGCCACTAACTGACGACTTGGGCCAAGTTCTATTTGTCAACTGAATTTATTTTGGCTACAACCTGAAGATTAAAACATCCAAGTGAAAGGGTGGATAAAAGGAAAATAGATTGAACATGAAAGTAAGTGATCTGACTACCCAGTCAGAAACCTGGGTTTAAAGCATCTATTGTAAAACGCACCACTTGGATCATTTAAAACTTTTCTGTAAAAGGCACAGTGACATCATCAGTCTCAAACTTGCCTATTTAATGGGCTAGATGTGGCTAAAAAAGGTCTTCGTATTAAATATGTACCACGAGTATCTCAGATCCCATTCTGTTCACTTAAGGTATTTTCATGTCAGTAATGCTTCGTTCTTTGGTATATTTTCTTACATGACTGCTGCCAGTAATACCTATATATTAGATGGGATTTGAGAAAGGAAGAATGCTTAGGTGAACGCTTTGTGTCTTTCACGGTTATTGCTATGTAACAAGGCAAAGAAAAATCTAGCTTAGTCTCCCGTGAAAAGAAGCATCACTTATGCTTAGTAGGGAGCCTGTCGGGATTAAAAAAGCTAAAATTTGGACCATTTTTTATATAAAAAATTATTTATAGAATCAGAGTCATTAGATGCAGTTTCTTATTTTCAAAACAATTGCCAAAAGCTTTGTTGGGTGGGTTTTTTTATTTAAAAAGAAAACAATGGAAGGAAGACTGAGGAGTTTAGCACACAAACAGAGACACAACTGGCAGTGCCATATTAACGTGCGTGACACTGAAGAAATGAGAGAGGCAAATGGGCAGAACTGGAAACACGGCAATGTTTGTCTTCAGAAGGATTGTCATGAACAGGATTGATATTTTTTTTTTTAATTTGCTGAGTAAATACAGTGAGAAAACACTTTTATTTTCCTTTGTGTAACTGCTGCTATTCTATGGATGTTATATTGCCAGAACATTTTGACAGGGGGGTTTGAGGGAGCAGGCTTTCTATCACCATCTGTTGCTCAGCTACAAAGAAAGAATGAAAAGAAAGAGAGGCAGAGAATGGCTGGTGGACCTTCCTTTGCAGGCCTGGCAGCTGCCCTCCCAGAGGGATGATTTTGGTAGAGATTCATTTCTGTTTGATGCACAATGTTGGGGGCCCCAAAGCTGGACGTAGCGCTGCAGGTGGGGTCTCAGCAGAGCAGAGGGGCAGAATCCCCTCCCTCGCCCTGCTGTCCACGCTGCTTTTGGTGCGTTTGGCTTTCTGGGCTGCCAGCGCACGTTGCCAGGTCATGGTGAGCTTCTCATCCACCAACATCACCAAGTCCCTCTCCTCAGGGCTGTTCTCAATCCACAGTATTACATACACTGGCCAGCTGTGTCGCATGAAGCTTCAGGTACCAGGATAACTGCAATATCCTGCAACTACACTGGTAAAGCGGCGCTACCCCAGTAGCGTTTCATGTGGTTAGGAGCATCCCTGATGGTTGCGTGGCACAGGTTACCGTGCTGTGGAGACATGTAGGTATGAGGTCAGGAGTGTAAGAAGATACTCTAATTGCAACAGAGAAAATCTTCGACAGGTGAAGTAAGTTTTAGATGTATCCTCTAGCAGGGCAAGGCAGATGACTAGGAAAAATGCCCTCCTTTGCTGCCTTCTCTGCTGATTTTTAGTTGTTTTATCATGATAAAAAGAGCCAGCAACATACTTCTTGTAGGAAACAGTTGCTACTTTGCCACACTTTTTTTTTGAGGAAAAATCTTTTTTTTTGAAAGCAAATGTTTTATGTAGTGTTTACCTTAGAACAGTTTTGCAGTATTGTGCTACAATAGTTTTGTAGTATATTTTGCGGAATTTTCTTTGAAAATATTTTCCTTTCAGAAATCATAATTGCATTTATTATTTTACTAATTTGCAATGAGAAAATGTATTACTCTGAACATCGGAGTCATTATTTGGGGATTTTTAAGAACCAAATACCACATTAAAATTTGGATTCAAGAACATTTCTGGAAAAATAGGGTAAGCAGTTTTGTGAAAAACACACAAATGGTCAGTTTTTGATGATAACATTCCTTTAGAAGTGAAATAAATTCCAACATGTATTATTCACTGAAAATAATTGCCTTATTTCTCGTCTGGCTAGCTAGTTCCTCTGATGCTATTTCCCTGTGTAGAAAATAGTTGCAGTTCTCTGGAATTTTAAGAGGGTCCCAGTGGGAGGTCAACTGTGCCCAGAATCACAAAAGGGAGGAGATATGTCCACAAAAATGCCCATGCAATAAAACACAGTCCAAAGCACGAGTACTTTGGAGGTCCCTTGTTCAACAAGTCAAAAATTACAGCAAGAAACATTTCACAGTCAGAGTTGTTTCCTCACAACCTCTTACTTTCTCCTCCATTTCTCTGGGGCATTTGTTCCGAGCCTGCTTCAGATCTTGTTCTTCAGCAACTAACAAGGAGAAGGTGTGGGCACGTCTTCCTTTCTGCGCTGCGTGGGTCGGGCAGGCTGCCCTGAGCTGCCCACCGGCTGCAGCCTGGCCCTGGGCTCACTTTGATTTTCTTCTTGTAACGCATGTAGAAGATTATGCAAAGCTAAAACCCAGAATAAATGCAGGACAGATCGCTGCTCTACGTGCGTCCTCTGAGCTACCTCGTAATTGTGCTTTTCATTGAATCGGAAGGCAGGCTACCAAGACCCAGGAATGCTTCTCATTAGACAAGAGCACTAATCAGGGCTGGCTTTTCTTACCAGGGATTTTTGCGCGGAGGACATCAGTTTGGCAAAGAGGTATATCCATCACCCGAGCAGATGTCACACAGTGACTCCCTTTCGTGACTCACTTGTTGCCAAAGGTCAAACCGTGATGGAAAACCTTGAGCTGAAGCTGAGTCAGAATCAAGGAACGGTCACCAGAGAGACCCCGCTGGCTCTTTGCTGGGGCTGTGGGCAGCCTGCCCCCCACTCCCCCCTTCCTTACCCTGTCTGCTTCCAGCAGGGAAACGGTGAGTCATCTCTCCCGGGCCAGAAGGGAAAGCTACCCATCAGGAGAGCAACACTGTATGTATTACCTTCTTCCAGGTTCACCGTGGAGCAAAGAGTGTTGCATGTGAGCGAGCAGCTACAAAAGAAAAATTTAATTAAGAGCTGAGGTCATAAATCTGTGGCAGTTTGTTTTCACCATGGCTTTATTTGATATTTGCCTTGAAAAAATCAACAGAGTCAAGGGCAAAACCGGCTGTAATGAATGAAGTGATAGATTCATCTATTGTTTTCTCTTGTGCCAGCAGGGCCTTGAGTCATGCAAGTGGCTACGAAGGGTCACCTCCCTCTACGCCACCGGAGATGAGCTGGGCACGAGGGTCTCGGGTCAGTCTCCTCTGTGAGTCTAATTAGAAGTGCCTGACTCTCCTCATACTGCCCGCTGGGCTCTGCTCAGCTGGGCTTGGCCAAGTCTTTGGGGTTGTGCTTGTCCATGGACACATTTCATCCTCTGGAGAAAATATTGAATTTGGAAAAGCTGAAGTCTGCCACTAGGTGAGCGAAGTAAGAGCTGTGTCAAGTGCTCAAATTGAAGTTAGACAGAGAAGAGGACAGAGGCAGGAAGAAAGATCATCTGGTTTGCTTCTATCTTCCAGGAGAACATAAGCCTAGGAAGAAACAAATCAAACAGTGACATTGCCTGGTTTCCTAAGCAACTTTCCTGGTAGCTTAAATAGCCTGGACCAAGAAATACTTAAAGCTGTGAGTGCACTAGCCCTGGGGCAAATGTCTCCACCTGACCTTCAGAGAAGATTCACATTCTGACCACTTCCTCCATGAAGTATATCAAGAGAAATTACAGCCCAGGCCCATCTTTAAGCAGGTTTCTATTTTTGCAGACCCATACACCAGCATGCGTGGCAGTGCTGGAGCTGCCTGCCCCACAGCAGGCCAGTGGAGATGTCCTGGCAGGCAGCCTGCCCAGTGTTTGTGACCACTGTGCTGTGAAAATGACCTGGAATATGCTCACGGACACAGCTTCTCATTTATAGTACAGCAGAAAAGTCATTGTCCCTGCCAAAAAAAGACAAAAAGACAGCAAACAATAACATGGCCCTAAACGGAGACTGTAAATATGGAAATGGATAGTAGATAATTACAGGCTTTCTCTCAGACACATGGCATCCAGCTTGGAAAGTGTGCTCTAAGTCAAGTTGTTGGTTGTTCGATGCGACGTAGGAACTGGGCCGAGTAAATAAGAGGCTGTCCTTGCTTACAACCCTCTAATGACTGTGGGCGTTTTGAAGTTCTTTGTCTCATTTCTGGAAACCCTGGTCCAGTCCTGCTCAAAATCCAAAATGAAGCAAGGTCTGTCCATCTCTGCGGCTCCTAATGGCTGTTTATCTACGTGACCCGTCTGGTGTGGTGTTGGCCACCAATCCTTCCTGGGGGTGACATCTCAGAGTGGCATGACCATCACTCACTTTTCACAAATCTTTTATTCAGCTGTGGCTCTGCAGCAAAAAGCCGGTATTTTAATTTGAATCTGTCCTTCACGGAAAGAGAGCACCTCAGAAAGCTGACGAAAGCTCCTTCTAAATCAGTATGATTCCAGCAGTATTTTGATGTTAATAAAACAATACTTTTCAACAAAAATGTTACTTGCTGAATGCTCTCAGCTGCCAGTGGATTTCCAAGGAGCTGGCAGTGCTCAATTCTCCTTAAATGACAGTCTGCTCAGGCATTCACCTTCTCTGGGGGTTCTGTGTGTTAGGTGAAATTGAAAATAAAGTCTTCCTTCTAGTGCATGTAAAAACAGCTGAATATCTAAGGGAGTGAGAAGCAGGATCTGCCTTTTAATGTATGTCACAGACCTCTGACTCTGACATCTGGACTGCTACTGTCTTACATACACACATTCATTCCCACTGTTTGTGCCACAGGGAAAAGCAGCGGCAGCGCAGCTTCGGAGCTGAGCGCACCCCACAATTATGAGATGCTCAGTGACTTCATCTGCAGTGTAACCCACTCTCCCCAAGTATGGACCTGTTCACTGGCATCGCATAAACAATTTTTAATTTATCCTTAGAAGCAATATCTATTAGCTAATGCTAACAACATTTTTTTTATTTGACAAAAGAACTTGCCTTTTCTGATCAGAAATTTTTTAGTGAGTGAAAAAACAATGAATCTGCTTTTCTTAGCTTCCATGGGTCAACATTAAGATTCAAGGTCAGGGCTCAAGTTTTAGTAAAAGACAGTAATAAGTAATGCCTGCAGACCCTGAACATCTCCAATTCTGTCATAGAGAGGAAGCTCTCTCATGGATTTGAAAGTAAGTTTGAAAAATCAATTGCATAGAACGAGGCTGTGGGTACAAGTGAGAGTAAAGGTTGCCCAAAGATCCTGATGCATTAAAAAATCGCACTGATTTAAGCTGACTTTGTGCTGCGACTGCCCTTCTGAAACAGTTCTTTCCAATATTCATTTGTCAAAGACTGAAGTGTTACTTAGTTGTACGATAACACTGTAGCTGTGTAACAGCCAATAGTGATTGCCAGCTGGTTAAGAACAGTCGATTTGCATTAAAGCCTGCAAACATACTTTAGGCAGCATACTTTAGGTTGCTACTGCCATTGCTGAGTTTCTGATTAATTATTCATTCTGGACTGCCAGCTTTGGCACCTGATGTATAGACACGTTTAAGGTTGACTTCTGTTCGGCTGCAAATGGACTGTGTGCTGTTGAAACCAGAGGAGTTACACATGGTGGACTCAGTGGCAAGAAGTGAAATCGTTCTTTGCAGAAAGCTTAAGCTCTTCCCTTTACCATGAGCAGACTGGAAGATGTATGTAAAAAGCAGTGTTGTTTCTGCAGCTGCAATCTAGCAGCACCAGTCGTACAAGCAAGAAGAATAAATGGTGAACAAGTAGGGCTTGGCTGCAGAGTACCTGAAGAAGTAATCTCTTCTTTCCTGCTTGGTCAGGATGCCCAGGGATGGATTGCTGAATTCCCCTGTAAGGCAAAAACTGGAAGATGTCAAACACGCTCTGGGTTTCCAGCTCAGAACAACTGAAAGGAGGTGCTTCCTTACACAACAGGTAGTTGAGCTGTTAAACTCCTCACCAAAAGATTCTGTGGATGTTACATTTGTCCATGGGTTTGGGAACCAAGGAAGAGAAGTCCATCAAGACGTACTGAATAAATGCTTGTGCTCTGTTTTCATTATCTTCTCCCTGCCCCCACATATTGCTGTTGTCCGAATCAGGGTACCAGGCTGGAGAGTCCTTTGGTGAGGCCCTGGAAGCTTGTTCTTCTATTCTTCAGTAATTCCCCTTTTGGAGTCTTTCCCTCCCTTAAATCAAGTCCTTGTCTTTACCTGCAAAGCTTTACATAGCTCTGGTCATCTGCAAATGGTCCTTTCTGTCAGGTTCACGCCACCTTCTGCTTGAGTCAATTGTCTGTGCCAATGTTCTCAGCCTCATGCCACTGTTTGCCAGGTTTTCACATCAACAGCTTTACACAGTCCAGCTCCAGTGCCTGGCTTAGGCCCCCTGTGTTCTTTGCCATTTTTATTCTGCCCCTGGAATTTGGCCTGAGAGATCTTCAAGGCAGGGTCTGTCCTTGGAAGAACTTAAGAACATCTCTCCTTCTGGGTGCTGGGCGAAAGACCGACAAAAGAGCATAATCATTAATCAGGGTTAAGAAAGCAGTGAGAGGATTTGTGTTGGCAGGGAAAGAGGCAGTACCAGGAAGGAAGGGTTGAGCAGTGAGGAGGTGCCCAGCGATGGCTGAACCTGGGTTCATGACAGCAGAAACAGCAAACAAAGAAACCCCTGTCTGACAAGCTAAAAGTGGTACCTGAGGGAGTTAGAATAGTGATAGAAATGCACCACTTCATTTGTTCAAAGTGTGTGTGAGTGAGTTTGTAGCTTTTATTATCTACTTGATCCTTCCTGTGAAACTGATATGGGGTGAGGTGGAAATAGCAGCATCTCTGTGGTGTGTTCTTCCAGAAGGGAAAGGCGCAGGAGCACTTCGCCCAGGTGTATGAACACTGAAACATGTCCCGATGCGTCCTGCGTCCTACAGCTACCCAGGCTGCGGCGTAAGGGCTGGTTGAGGGCTATTCAAGCAGTTCTGCCATCTTCACTCTTTCTGGGAGTGACGCCAGCTTGTCCTTAACTGAGATGGTCAGTCAGTAAAGAACAACAAATACAATATCCTTTTTTAAATTTTTTTTTTTAACTAGGGAGAAACAATCAATGAGTTTTAAGGACATAATTCCTACTTTTATCAAATATGCAATTATTAAAAGTACATAACAACAATGTGCTTGCTTTTTCTCTGACAGCATCTTGGAACTGCCAGAAAGATTGTCAGTAACTTTCTACCAGTCCTGCCAAAGGAAAGGTCCTGAAATACACTGTAGTGTCCTCTAAACGCTGCAGGGGAGAGATGCATGCCAACAATTTCTCTCTGTTCTGTTTTTACTTTCAATCATGCTGAAAGAGCAGGTTGCCAAAAATGGATGCCATGAAAAGCATTAGGGATTATGCAGAACTGTTTTCACTCTACAAGTGAGAACTCTACACTCTGCCTCTTTCCTGCTAAATGCCCAAGACTCTGGTTCCTATCAGATTTTCCTTAAAGTGTTGAAAGGATGTGCAACTAAGGAATGAAAAAAAGTGGGTGTATTTCCTCAGGTGTCCAGTGAAGGACCAACCGTCTTCTGACTGGTGAGTCTCCCTGATGGGCAGGATCTTCTTTCCTGGGTTTTTTTTCCTCCCTGCGCTATTCAGCTCAGGGAAAAAAACAACTGGAACACATTAACCAGTTGACAGCCAGCTTTCTGGAACTACTTCCTTCTGCAAAAGACAGCAAATCATCCAGTCAGTTGTTGCATCCATCTGTTGGTCACCATTTTCCCCTCTGAAATTAGGACACACTCTGTCATTCTCACAACCCCCATTTATCTGGGGGTCTTCCTCCTGGATTCTCACTTGGAGTGACCAGAGAAACACCTTCTGCCTTAAACACCCCCCAAAAAAACTAGTAGACTGCTACTTGGTTCACTGCTACCTGAGGGCAGACAGGCATTCTAACCTGCAGCGAGTATTACAACCAGCTTACTTCTGTTAGTTGCAGTTTGGGGCAAGTCCTGTTTCTGTAGGCACTCTGGTCTGCAGTGCGATAATGTGGAGCATATGTAGCCCACCAACGACCTCTTTGTCAGCCCGTGATGGCAGCCCTCCCTAAAACACCACCATTCGGCAAACTACCAGAGCTTCAAGAAGCTTCTCGTGCTCTAAGACAAAACATCATCCTGGTCTCAGCTGGTGTATTTGAAATTTGCTGCCAGATCTCCCTCAGCAGTCATGTTAGCATGCCTTGCAGGTTTTCATACATCTGGTGAGATCTGTCTCTTCTAGAAGAACTGATCATCGACAGCAGGAATCTGATATCCCAGGAAGCATGTCCATTCACTTCAAACAAGAGAATTTTCTTTTCGCTTCATTTGATCCAGTCATTTGTGAAAAGGATGAACGCAGGATATATTTGCTTTTCTTCTTCAACATGGAAACAGAGTAAAATCAACACACGAACAAAATTTCATTTTATTAGAAACCAAAACAAACATGGACCTACGTTTGAAGAGGCTGAGAGAAAACACAAGAGGTGTTTCAAGATGGAAAATATTTTGACATATTATTCTTTCAAAGATTTCCAGAGAGTCTTCTGAATTTAGGAACTGGGAAAATCCCAGCATCTCAGGAACACACAGCTGTAAATAGGCAACATGCCTATTTTCAATAAACACTGGCAATGAGGAGTAAGAATGCCTTGGAAGAGTTATCCTGAGACAGCTTTAGAGGCATCAGTCTTCTTCTTGCGTCTCATTTCCATGACAAAATGATTTAATGTAGAGACTTTTGGGGCAGTGAAGAAATATCAGCCCTCAGTGTTTTTATGTACCATCAGCAAAATCCTTGACCCCCTTTCTCAAACACTGAATGGAAAAGACCATGAACATGGTTTGTTTCTCTTTGGTTTTGTTTCCTTGGGAAGGAAGGAAGGAAGGAAGGGAGGGAGGGAGGGAGGAAGGAAGGAAGGAAGGAAGGAAGGAAAGAAGGAAGGAAGAAAGG